>JAJMZS010000004.1:0-107261 GCA_023807205.1 Isotricha prostoma | reverse complement strand
AATCCCCAATCCCCATCCCCAAAAATTATTTAAAAAATATTTAGAATCAATTAAAAATAAAAAAAAATAAAAAGCTGAAATTAATTAATTATATATTAATTATATTTATCTTTATTATATCCAATAATTTGTAAAAAATTTTTAGATTTTTGTTTTTCTTCAAAATATTTTTCTAAATCAATATATTTTTTAATTTTATCTTTGAATAATTTAGCTAAAACTTTATTAGCACAAATATTTAAAGCCATTTTTTTTTTATTATTTTTTACATATTCTTTAATTTTTAAACTTTCAATGATTATATTAACATAGTTAAATGATTCTCTTTTTTTATAAGTAATAACTTTAACACCACTATCAATATTAATATTTAATTTAGGATAATTTTTTCTAATTTCTTCTAAAATATAAATAGGTGTAAATTTTAAATTATTTAAAAATTTAAAAACTACTTTTGAATCTCCAATTTCAACATTATTAATAGTTATTAATTCTTCAAATTCTGGTTCAGGACAAGTTAATATATCTGTATATGTATAAATTACTTTTTTTGAATTTATTTGAAAAATAGAATTATTTGAGCCTGATTTTGAAAATGGTGTTTTTGTTTGAAAATCTAGAGATGATAATGTTTTTTTATTATTTTCTTTTATTGGATTTTTTGATATTGTTTTATCATTATCATTTTTTAAACCTTTATTATCGAATGAAAGATTTTTTTCATTTTCTTTTTTTTTTTCTGTTAAATTATTATTTATATTTATATTTTTATTTTTATTATTATTGTTATTATTATTATTATTATTTATTTTATTCTCTACATTTGATTTATTATTACTTTTAATTAATGATTCTTTAGTTATTGTTTTTTGAGATGTTATTTTATCTTTTTCAGAATCTCTTTTTCTTTTACTATTTATTAATTTATCTTTTTCACTTTTTTTATCATTTTTTTCTTCATCATCATCTTTAATTAAAATTATATTATTTGATTGACTTTTTATTATTTCATTATTAATTAATTTTTTTTCATCTTTTTTATCATCACTTTCTTTTTTCTTTTCTTTAGGTTTTAATATATCAATTATAAATTTTTTTAAATCATTTTTTTGATTTTCTATCATATTTTCAATTTTTAATATTATATCATTTGTTTTATTATAATCTTTCCCATAACCATTTTTTTCCATTATTTCTTTCAGTTCATTTATTTTAAAAGGTTTTGAAAAATAAAAAAGTTTCTCAATAGAATTATAAATAATATAATTTCCATTTGATAAAGGAATTGAAATATAATTTAAATCAATATTCTCATGAGAATTATTCATTCTTAAATTATAGAAATTTTTATATTTTTCTTAATTTTTATATTGGTCAATTTTTTAAATAATTAATTTTAAAAAAATTAAAAAAGAAATAAAAAAAAATATCATTTAAAAAATGGGAAAGAAACATGGTTCATTAACAAGAGCAGGAAAAGTAAGAAAACAAACACCAAAAGTAGAAAAGAAAGATAGACTTAAAAAACTTCCAGTAGGAAGAGCAAAAAAAAGAAGACAATATGGTAAAAGATATGCAGTAATAATTCCTGAAGCATCTGCTGCTGCTAAAAAGAAATTTAGATCTAATAGAAATGACATAAATAAAAAATAAATATAATAAATTTATTTTTTTTTAAATTAAATTTATTTTGAGACACATTCTAATAATATTCTATAATATTTTTTATTCTATAATATTTCATTCAATAATATTTTAATAAAAATAAAATTCCATTTCTATTTAATTACATTTTATATTCTTTTATGTTGGCTATATTAAAAAAAATTAAAATAAGATTCTTCAATATTCTATAATTCATATTTACAAAAAGTTGATTATATTAATTAGTTAAAATCAATTATTCATTTAAATCTAAATAACTGATTTCATCATAATCATAATATATATCATTTTTATTTTCTTCTTCTTCATCTTTTGTTGTAAAAGATGAATTTTCTTCATTTAATTTTTTTTTTCTTATTACATCTACATGATTATAATTTCTTGAACTTATTTTCATAATTTGATAATTACTTCCTGAGTAATATTCTTCAGAAGGTAATTCAGTAATATTTTTCATTTCTACTTTTTTATCTGACATGCTATTTAATAATAATTTAAATAAAAATCTAAATTTTTTTTTACTTTTATAAATAATATATATATGTATTATTAAAATATTTTTTTGATACATTATTTAAATGTAATATATCATTTTTGAATAATAATTTAATTTTGCTTCATTATATTACTTAGTAATATATTATATTAAATACCAAGTTTAGACAAGAAGCTTTGGTTGATTAATTAACATTTAATCTGATTAACTATTAACATACTTATAAAAATAATTTATTGGTTATTATAATTTATTTATTTTTAATTTCATGAAAAATAAAATAATAAGAAAATTATTTTTAAAGTTTTAAGATAATAATTAATTATACCTTATTTAATTTATTTTTATACATATAAAAATAATCAATTTTTATATCCATTAATATATAAAAATTCATAAAGATTAAAAAATTTAGGTCTGGTTTGATTTAATTTTATAAACCAGATTTATACTCATAATTACTTTAATTTTATGTTTATTCTAAAAATAATATGGAAAAAAAAACTATATAAGTAATACAATTATTTAAATATTTTTCATCATTAATCATCAATTATATACATTATCAACAATAAAAAATTGGTCTATTATATACAATAATCAAATTGTTTTGGAAACATTTTAAAAATTATATATCCATAAAATTTAAACATCCCATTTTTTTTTCATCATTTGTAAACAATTTTGTATTATTATTTAAAATAGAATAATTATAATTATTAGAAAAGTAAATTTTCTTAGGAGTATTATTATTAGAATTATTATTTGAATATAACTCACTTTCCGAAAGAGTACTATCAGAATTAATATCACCATTAGTAATTTCTTCAAAAATTTTTAATCTTTTTCCACAATGAATACAATTTTTAATAAATAACTGAATATAAAAATAAGGAAGAATAATGTCAGTTAATTTTCTTTCATCATGTTTGAAATTACATCTAGTACCATAAGGACAAAATCCATATTTTAAAAATGAACTACAAGGTTTTTTTTTATAATTAGAATTAAATTCTTTATTATTTAATTCATGATTTCCATGAGCAAATCTGCATTTATTTCCATATACACAAAAATTTGTTTCTATCCAACTTTTACATAATTCAGTTTTATATTTTGGATCTTTTTGTCTTTCTTCTTCATAATTTACAGGCTCTAATGCATCTTTTTTCATTTTTATTTTTTTTTTCTTTCCATTGACAAACAGTTTATTCATTAACTGTTAATATAATTGATATTTTTTGACAATATCAAAAAAAAAATTTCATTTAAAAATATTTATAATAGAAATTTATTTTATATAAAAATATTTTTTATAATGTATAATCAACAAAATTATAATTTTAATAATCAAAATTTTGATATTGATTGTTCAATTCCATGTCATCCAATAATGAAAACTTTAAGTTCTTGTCCAACAAAAATAATAAATTTTGAAAATCCATCAAAAGATGATTTTCATGAAATTATAATGATTATATTATCTTGTAGTCCTTATCCAGCAAGTTTTATTATTTTATTATGTGGTACTTATTATAGAACAACGAGAAGTGTTTTAATTCTTTTAATGGTTTTAATTCAAAATTTTATGGTTGAATTTTTAAAAAATAATTTAAGAGACCCAAGACCAAATTTTAAATGTAATCATCAATTTGGAAATCCTTCTAATTATACTTGTTTTTATACTTGTATTATTGTTTGGTTTATTTTGGAGGGATTTTTTACTGAAAAAAAATATCAATTTAAATATAATAAATTTTTATTTCCTTTATTTATTGCTTATCCTTTTATTATTTATAGTAGATATTATTTACATTATCATACTATTGAACAAATTGTTACTGGGATTGTTTTAGGTTCTTTTGTTGGGATTGTTTGGTATTTTTTGAGTATTAAATTTATTTTAAAAAGTGAAAATCCTTTAAGGAGAATTTTTTATAAAATGGAAATTAAAAATTCAATGACAAGTGATTTAATTGGTAATTTTGATTATGAAGATATGCAACTTGATGATGATTTTATTAAACAATATCAAAATTTATTAAAAAAGAATGAAAAATTAGAACATTTAAAACAAAATTTAAGAAAAATTACAAGGAATATTAAAAATATGGATTTTATGAAAGAACAAGAAAAAATGATGTTTATGAATAAAGAAAATGAAGAATAAATGTTCTTTTTTTTTAACTAATAATAATATGACATAAATCAAAGTATTTAATATATTTAATATTTAAATTAAAAATTTTCATATTTTTATTTTTCAAATAAATTTACTTTTGGTTTTTCTATTGTTTGACTTTCATTTTCATTTGATTTTATTTCTTCATTACCAAGATTTTTAATTTGATGAAAAATATGTTCAACTTCTTGATTAAATGCATTTACAATTTTATTTTGTTGAGAAAAATAATTAATCATTATTTCATGTATATCTTTACCCATTAATTTTTTTGTTCTATTATATTCTTCAACTAATTTTTCAGTATAAAAACCATAAATTAATTTTGTTTGATATACACTTTCAGTTTCTTTTGGAATCATTTTTAAAAATGCTAATTCTTTATCTTGTTTAATATTTATTGTATCTATTATTTCATTTGAATTAATTTCCCATTTTGAAACATCAACTTTTTCAAAATAATATTGTTTTTTATTTTGTAATTTTTCTTCTTGTTTATAATAATTATTTTTATAATTATCAACTTTTATAGCATATTCTTTAATAATATTATATTGTTTTTTACAAAATTTAAATAATTCTCTTAAATTTACTTCAATTAATTCTGATTGTATTTTTAAAGAATTACTCCAATTACTCATAAAATCTTTTAAATTTTCATATGCATTTCCCATAAATTCATCATTTGCAAATTTATTTTTAGTTAATTTATCAAAAGTCATTGAAAGATTTTTTAAAGATTGACTCATATTTTCCATATGCATTCTTAAATCTTTAAAATCTAATGATAATTGTTTAAATAATAAAGCATTAATTTCAGAATTATTTTTAACTTTACCATTAAAATTTTCATTCTCTTGATTTAAAATAACTTTTAAAACACCATCATTTGATTTTAATTCATTTAAATTACTTGGACTTTTTGTTTTATTATATGCATTTTTTTTATTAATAAATTCTTCTTCTTTAATACTAAGAAAATCATAAATAATTTGACTACTTTTTAATAAAGGATCCTTAATTAAAAAAGTTAAAAATTTTTCAAGTGTTCTCATTCTTTTTTTAGTAAAATCATCACCAAATCTATCACCAGCATTTTTAACTTTAGCATATCTTGGAATTATAATTTGAGGAAAAAATGTCATTAAAATATTTCTTAACCATTCAAAATCATTAAATCTTCTTCTAACACTTAAATTTAATTCTTCTGTTGTAATTGCATATGTTATATATGATTTTGAAAAAATTCCACCTTCTATTTTTTTTGGTTGATCTACTTTTATTGTTATTTTATCTAATTCACTTAATGGAGTTTTTTCTATTTCTTTACAATATATTTTTGTTAGTAGAATTTCATTTCTTTTTACATATTTTGCTCTTAATTCATGTTCTGATAAATTTTCATCTTTTAATCTATCATTTTTTTCTTCTTCTTTTAATTCATTTTCTTCATTTTTTGTTTCTTTTTGAGTAGTAACATATTTTTTTTCTTCTTTTGGTTCTTCTTTTTTTTCTTCTTTTATATCATTTTTCATTTTAATAAATGAATCAACACACTAAAATTTAACAAAAATAATAATAAAAAATTACTTGTTTTAAATCTTCTAAAGTATAATTATTAATATCAGTTGCATCTTCCCCATTAATTCCAATTAAATAATTCATAAATTCATTTGGATCATATCCACTATTTATAATCTTTTCTCTTAAATAATTTTGTTTAACTTCCATTTCGTCACTCATTTAAAATAAAAATAATTAATATTTTTAAAAAAAATATAATCATCTCAAATAAAAATATAATTAAAAAAAAAAATAAAAAAAAATAAAAATATTAAAAAAAGTAACTATCAAAAAAAAATATAATATAAAAAAATGCCACAATTAGTTCCAAAAAGTAAAGCAACAGATTTAGATGATAAAAAAACTGGAACTGGAGATAAAACTACTCCTCAACTTCCAAATGATACTTCTTTTCAAACAAATTCATCTTCAAATCAAAAAAAAGTAAAATTTGATGGTTCTAAAAAAAAAACTGAAGAATTAAATAAAAAATTATCTAAATTAAAAAGTCAAATTTCAGATGAAAAACAAGAAACAATTAATCAATTAAAAGATATTAATTATCAAATTTCAGAAAGAAAAGAAAATATTACAAGATTAACAAATGATAATAATATTTTATTAAAAGAATTAAATAAAATTAAAAATGAAGTTGAAGATAAAGTAAAATATAAAAGAGTATATAAATATAAAGAAGATCAAATTGAAAAAGAAGCTAATCAATTAAATAAAGATATTGAAGTTTTTGAAAAAGAATTAAAAAATTCAAAAAAAATGACTTTATTAGGTTATGCAAAAGAAAAAGAATATTTAGAAAAATTTCTAAATAATAATAATGAAAAAGTATTAACTCAAATGAAAGAAGAAGTACAATATCACAAAGAATTATATGAAATAAATAAAAATAAATATACAGAATTAAAAAAAAATATTGCAACACATAATTCATGTAAAAAGAAAATAAATCAATTAAAACAAAAAATAATTTATTTAAAAAATCAATTAGAATATGAAAATAAATTTTCAGATAAAATAATGTCAGAATATTCAAAAGAAATTGAAGATCAAGATGAAATGTATTTAGAAGAAGAATCAGTTGATGAAAGATTTCAAAATAGAAATAAATATAAAAATAAAAGATATGAAGAATCAAAATTAATGAGAAGAGGTTTATCAAATCCAGTTTTAAATAAAAGAAAATTAAAAATTCCATCACCAGAAAGTTTTCAAGATGCAAAAGAAATACAAAAATCAAGAAAATTAAATAAAACAATTTTACCAATTTGGGAAGAATTAGAAAAAGTAAATGAAAAATATATAAAATCAATGAATGAAAAAAAAACAAATGAATTATTTAATGGAGAAGAAAATCCTTTACCAAATTGTTTATTTACAAATAATGAAATAAAAGTTCTTTGTAAATTAATTCCAGAAGAGAATTTAGAAAATTTTTCTGAAAGATTTTTTAAACTTGAAAGAGAAAGACAAGAAATGGAAGATTTATATTATAGTAATCAAGATAAAAAAAATGAATTAGAAGAAAATAAAACAAAAATTGATCATTCTGCTTTAAAAATGAAAGAATTAAATCAAACTGCAATTCTTATAAAAGGTGAATTAACTAAATTAAAAAAAATGATTAAAGATAGAAAAGAAACTTTAAAAATTCAAGGGACTAAATTAAAAGAAGTTAATTATCTTTATAATATTAAAAAAAGAGAAAATATTCAATTAAAACAACATTTATCTTATTTAAATGAAAAAATAAAAAATGGTGAACTTGTTATACAAGAACAATTTAAAGAAGAAGAAGAAAAGAATAAGAAAAAGAATAATAAAAATGAAGATGATGATTCTGAAAATGAAGAAAGTGAAAGAAATAAAAATGAAGAAGATGAAGAAAATGAAGGAGAAGAAAATGGAGAAATTGAAAGAAATGAAAATGAAGGAGAAGAAAAAGAAGGAGAAGAAAATGAAGGAGAAGAAAATAATAATGATGATAATGATAATAATGAAAATTTGACTCATAAAAGTGATAATAATGAAAATGTTGATGAAAATGGAAAAGATAATGAAAATGAAAATAATGATAATAATATTAATGAGGAAAATAATATGGATAATAATATTAGAGATGATGATGATGATGAACAATAATAAATAATTTTTATAATTGATTTTATTTAGTTTTAAATATTATATAGAAAAATTGAGTTTTTTTAAATATTTTTTTTAAAATATAAATTTCATTTTGAAAGAATAGAATTAAAAAATATTTATTATTAAATTTAAATTTTTTTGATTTTTTATTCAATTTATTTTTAAATATTATTTACATTATTTTAATAACAAATTATTTTTTATTTTTTAAAATGTCAAATTTATTTTTAACTTCTGTCCCAAATAATATTGAAAATCAAAAAAATTTAAATAATAGTAATAATTCATCAAATAGAAATTCATTAGATATATATAATCAATATAAATCGAATATGTATAAAGAAAATATAATTCAAAAATCATTTTTAACAGAAAATACTTCATCAATTGATACAGAACCAAAAAAGACAGAAATTGAATTATTAATGAGGTAAATTTATATATATAATAATTATAATAGAATTAAATCAAATGATAGAGAAGATTATGATGAACAAATGAAAATTGTTTTAATAGTTTCATCAGTAAAAAAACAAAAAATTCAAATTCAAATTACTAATCCAAAAGATCCTTTAGTTTTATATTTATTAGATATTTCAGAAGTTGAATTTCATCAAATTAAAACTGAACAAAGTATTTTAATTGATTTTCAAAATTTTCCTTCTTTTATGATTAAAATGATTAATTTATGTATTGATGATAATAATAATAAATATTATTGTATTTTACAAAAATTAAATTTGAATGAAGCATTATTTATTATACAAGAAAGAAATAAATTTAGAGAATTAAATCATTTAATATTAAATTTAACTCAAGCAAATGATACTATTGTTAAAAAATTTTTAGGTTCTATGACAATGGAATTTAAAACTAAATACAATAATATTTTAAATGATTTAAATAATTTAAATATAAATTATAAAAAATTATCAGAAGAAAATAATCAATTAAAAGAAGAAATTGATAAAAATGAATTTGAACAAAAAAAAAATATTGATAATTTAATAATAGAAAAAGATATTGAAATAAATAATATAAAAGAACAATCATTTCAAGAATCAAAAAATAAATTAAATGAAATAGAAAAAGAAAAAAATAATAAAATATCAGATTTAGAAAATAAAATAATATCATTACAAAATAATATAGAAGAATTACAAAAACTAAAAAATGAATTAGAAGAAAATAAATCAAAAATGGAATTAAATAAAAAAGATTTAGAAGGTAAAAATGCAATATCAAATTCAGAATTAAATATTTATAAAGAAGATATATCAAAATTAAGACAAGAAAATTCAGATTTAAATCAAAAATGTTTTTTACAAGAAAAAGAGATAACTGAATTAACTTTTAAATTAGAAAATTTAACAAAACAATTAGAAGAAATTGATAAAGGAGGAATAAATTTAAATCAATTAGTTGATACTTTAACTAAAGAAAGAGAATCAAATGAAGATAATATTAAATCACTTAAAGTTTCTAATAATAAATTAGAAGATAAATTACAAAATAGTATTAAAGAAATAAATAAAGGAAATGAAATTATTCAAAAATTACAAAATGAAATTAAAAATCAAAAATCAAAATTAAAAAATATTAAACAAGCTTTAAATAGTCAAGAAAAATTAACACATGAAAAAGAAATGTTATTAGATTCTAATTCTAGAATTTTAAATGATGAAAAGAGGAATATAGATTTGAAAGATAAAGAAATTAATAATTTAAAAAATCAAATTGATGCTTACTCAATGAAAATAACTCAAAATGAAAAATTAATTGAAGATAATAAACAAATGATTATGTATTTAAATAAAACAAAAAATGATAATATGAATAATCCATTTAGAAGTAGATTTATTAATAATAATGAAAATAATGAAAATTTCAATTCAAATGCTTTTAATAACAATTTTAATGGTAATAATAATATGAAATATAATTCAAATTTCCAAAATAGAAATTATTATAATCAAAATAATATAATTTCAAATAATATTAATCAAAATAATGAAAATAATTTTTCAAATAATCAAAATAATAAATTTCAAAATTCAGGTATTAGTAATAGTGAAATGATAATGCCAGAAACAAATTTTTTAAATATACCAAGAAATAAAAAAATGATTAGTATAAATTCATTAAGTAGTTCTAATAATTCAGTTAATAATTATAAAAATATTGAAGAAGAACTCCCAAGACAAATGATACAACCTCAGAAAATAATATCAAAACCAGAATAATATTTTTCTAATATTTAATTTTTAATTTATTTTCACTAAACGATTTTTTTTTTTGACTTAACAAAAAAAAAATATAAAAATAATTATTTTTTACTTTTTTAAAATAAAAAAAAAAAAATAAAATAAACAATTAAAAAAAAAAAAAAAATGAGTAATCAACCAAATACAAATCCCCATAATCAACAACAACAACAACAACCAAATATGTCTCAATACAAAAATGCCTTAAAATATGCATATGATATGTTTATAAGTGGAACAAATGATTACAAAAGTTATTCATTAGAATTAGCATTAGCTAAATTTGAAAAGGCATTAGATGTAGTAAATAAAACATATCCTCATATTATAAATGATCCAAATTTAAAACCAACAACAGATAATTTCCTCAAACAATTAAATCAATATATTAACACAACAAAATTTCAAATAAAAAACAAATACGAATACAAATCAAATGCAGGTTTCGCAAGTCAAGAAGATTACAAACCAAAAGTAATATTTGTCCCAATAAACAATAATCAAAATCAAAATCAAAATCAAATAATAAACAATAACCAAAATCAAAATATAAAAAATCCTCAAAATCAAAATTCTCAAAAGTCAAATCAACAAAAAAAAGAAAATGAAAAAGTAGTAAGTAATGATCTTCGTGATAAAGTATTATCAGAAATAGTTGATTCAAAACCAGGAGTAAAATTTACTGATGTAGTAGGTTTAGATGGTGCAAAACAAATATTAAAAGAAATAATAATAATACCAAATTTACGTCCAGATCTCTTTACAGGTTTACGATCACCACCAAGAGGTTTATTATTATTTGGTCCTCCTGGTACTGGAAAGACTATGATTGCTAAAGCAGTTGCAACTGAATGTCAATGTACTTTTTTTAATATTTCTGCCTCTTCACTTACTAGTAAATATATTGGAGAAAGTGAAAAGTTAGTAAGAGCACTTTTTGAATTAGCTTTTGAAAAAAATCCAAGTGTTGTTTTTATTGATGAAATTGAATCAATATTATCTAAAAGAAAAGAAGATGAAAATGAAGCAATGAAAAGATTAAAAACTGAATTTTTAATTCAATTTGATGGGGTTGGTTCATCACAAGATGCAAGAGTTTTAATCATTGGAGCAACTAATCGTCCTTTTGATTTAGATCCTGCTGTTGTTAGAAGATTACCTAAAAGAGTTTATATTGGACCTTTTGATAAGGATGAAAGAAAATTTTTTATTAAGGAAATTATTAGTCAAAATGATAATACTATTACTGATGAAGAATATGGGAAAATTGCTGAGTTGTGTAATAATTATTCTAATAGTGATTTAAAGGAATTATGTAGAGAAGCTGCGTATGAACCTTTAAGAGAAATTTCTACTAATGTTCATAGATTGGAAAATGTTAATAAATTAAGACCGATTTGTTATGAAGATTTTGTTAAAGCTGTTAAAAAAGTTAGAGGAACACTTACTAAGGATGTTTTAAATCAGTTACAAAAATGGAATAATGAATTTGGAGCTTTGAATTAAGTTTTATTATTATTTTTTTTATTTTTTATTAGATTTTTAATTAAAAAAGTTTTAATTTATTTTTTTTTTTTCTTTTTTTTTTATTAATTCAAAAAAAAAATTGATTATTTAATTTTATATATTTGATATTATTATTTTAATTTTAAAGGAAATTTTGTTTTTTTAAATATGTCAAATATAAAAGAATTAGATGATTATATCATTCAAACAACAATTGGAAAAGGTACATTTGGTAAAGTTAACTTAGGAATTCATAAATTAACAAATGAAGCAGTTGCAATAAAAATATTAGAAAAATCAAAAATAAAAACAGAAGAAAATTTAAAAAGAATAAATGAAGAAATAAACAATTTAAAAGAAATAAATAATATAAATATTGTTCAATTATATGAAATATTAGAAGATAAAAATAACTATTATTTAATATTTGAATATATTTCAGGAGGAGAATTATTTTCATATATAATAAATGAAGAAAGATTAAATGAACAACAATCTTCATTTTTTCTTTATCAAATAATAAATGCAGTAAATGAAATTCATAAAAAAAATATATGTCATAGAGATATTAAACCAGAAAATATTTTATTAGATGAAAAAAAACAATTTTTAAAATTAATTGATTTTGGTTTATCTAAAAAATATTCTGGTTATTTATCAACGCCTTGTGGTTCTCCTTCTTATGTTGCTCCAGAAATGATAAAAGGTTTAATTTATGATAGTTTATTTGTTGATATTTGGTCTTGTGGTATTTTATTATATGGAATGATTTTTGGTTTTTTACCTTTTGATGATCAAAATAATGAAATTTTATTTTCTAAAATATTAAATAATAATATTGAATTTCCTAATAATATTATTATTAGTAATGAATGTAGAGATTTAATTATTAAAATGTTAGAAAAAGAACCTAATAAAAGAATTTGTATTAATGATATTTTAAATCATCCTTTTTTAAATTATGGGAAAGAAAAATTTAATGAAATAATTCAAAAATATAATGAATATGATGATAGTATTATTGTTAATTATATGGAAAATAATTTAGGGTTTAATAATAATAATAATAATATTATCAAAAATATTAAAAATAATAAACATAATAATATTACTACTACATTTAAATTAATAAAAAAACAAATTCTTAATGGACATTTTAATTATAATACTAAAAAAAGTATTATTAAAAATAATAAAGGTTCAAAAGTTATTGGAATTAAATATGATCAAAAAAATTTTCCTAATTTAACTACTTCTTTAACTTCATCTGGAAATTCAATTATTAATGAATTAAATGATGTCATAATTGATTCAAATGAAATGAAAAAAAATAATAATGTAATTATTAATAATTTGAATACAAATTTTATTTCTCATTCAATTGATGGAAATGAATTTAATAGAAATAAAGCTCAATTTATTGATTTAATAAATAAAAATATTGATAAAAATCTAATTAAAAATAAAATAAGACCGAAAACTGGTTCATTAGAAAAAGATATAGACAAAATTAATAATATTTCAAATAAAATGACAAATTATTATTCAAAAGGAAATAACACAAAAATAAACTTCTCATATAAAAAAATGAAATATAGAAAAATAAAAACAGAAAATAAAAATTTAAATAATAATTTTACTAATTACTCAATAGTTTTTAAATCAAATATTAATTTAAATCCAAAATTAAAAGAAAAAATATATATCAAAACAATAAGTCATACTCATAGAGAAAAATCAAATGATAATAAAAATAATTATATTAATTTATCAAATAGATTATGTACAAGTAAATTATTAAATAATAGAAATATTGAAAAAAATAATTCAAAAGATAAATCTGAAGAAAAAATTACTTTAACACAAACTGATATTGAAAATAATAATAATTATAAAAAACCTTTAAATAAAACTATAAATTTTAAAACATTAAATGAAATATCAACAAAAACACAAAAAAATAGATTATCTTTAGTAAATAAAAAAAGAATTAATACTTATGTAATAAAAAATGTAATATCTAAAGATCTAAAAAAAAGTAATATAATTAAAAATAAATCACCTAATTCTTTAAAAAATAAATTTACTTTAACAACAGAAAATTCTTCTCAAGATAAAAATAATAGAACTTCTCTTCCATTAAAAAATAAAGATTCAAATATTCAATCAAGAATTAGGAGTAAAAAAAAAGGAAATATTAAAAGAGATTTATTAAAAGTTAAAAGTAAAACTCCTAATAAATATTCTCCAGAAAAAAATATAAATTCAAAATTTGAAACTGGTTTTACAATTTGTTCAACTCAACATAGTTTAATTGAATTATGTATTGGTTTAAAAAAATTTTGTAAAACAAGACATTTTATTTTAATGGATAAAGATAAAATTAAATATACTATTTATTTACCTGAAAATAAAAAAATTAATATTCATATTACAAATAAAAATGGAATTAATATGGTTAAATTAACTAGAGAAAAAGAAGAATATGTTGAAAATATAATTAAACAAATTATAATAGATGTAATTTTATAAATTATACAATTATATTTTTTTTCCAATTTTTTATATATTTAGCCTAAAATAATATTATTTATTTAATAAATATATTTTAAAATTTTGGTAAATTTTAAATATATATAAAATTAAAAATAAAAATTATTTAATTAATGTCCCAAGTAAAAGAATTAACTCCAGATACAAAAATCAGATTACTTCTTGCTTTAATTAATGATGATGGATTTGATAAATTTGATAAGGCATTTAATAAATTAATAACAAGATTTAATGAGTTTTATGATTTATATTCAAATGATATTGTTCATTATTTAACTCAGGCAATTTTATATATACCACTTAAAACAAAAATATATGCATTTGCAATATATAAATTTAATAAAAATGATATTACTAAAAAAGTATTTGAACAAATTAATAATTATTTATTAAAAAATAATGATTGTTTTTGTTTATTAAGAATTTTTATTTTTTATATTCAATGTATAATTCTTAAAATAATTCCTGAAAAAGATTTTTTAAATTTTATTGAAAAATGTATAAATAATAAAAATAATTCTTCGCTTTGGTACATTATTAAAAGTATAGTAATGTTATATAATAAAAATGAAAATTGTGAAATAATTGAAAAAACTTTGAAATTAATAAATGATTCATATTTACTAAAAGATAGTTTATTATGGAAAATAATATATGATTATTTTAATGATACAAATAAATCAATTAAAGGATGTTTTCTTGATATAAAAGAAGAAGAAAATATTGAATTTGATTCTTCAAATTTAATAAATCCTTTTGAAAATTTGGAAGATATTAAATATGAAAATTTAGATTTTCCAAAAGATATTGATTATGAAATTATATATAATAAAGATATCACTTATGAAAATTATCATTATAAATTAATATTATCTGATATTGTCAATGGTTTAAAAGATAATTTTTTAATATGTGAAAAATATCTTTTTAATTTAAATCAATTTTATAATCTTGAATCGAATGAAGAAAATAATATTCAAATAAATATTTTAGATAATTTACCATCTGTTATATTATCTTTGATTTTATATTCACTAATTTCACAAAGTGATTTAATATTATATTCATCTTTAACTGTTGATATATTAAAAAATAAATCATCTTTATTTATAGAAACTGATGATAAAGAAAAAGAAATAAATAAATTTACAAAATATATTAGTGAAATATTACAAAATGAAAACTTTTTAAAATCTCTTTCTTCAATTCAAATTAAAAACTTAGTTGAATTTATTTCATTTTATTTACCTAATATTTCAAATAGTAAAACTGATATTTTAAATTTGAGATTAGTAAACCAATCAAGTATATATAATAATTATTATGGAAAATGTTTATGTAATAAAATATGTACATTAATAACAAAAGAACAATTTATGAAATCAACTTCAATTTATAATGAAACATTTTTACAAGTTATATCAGATGAACCAAAAATAGATGATTCATTAAAAAAAAATGAAGACTTTATAATAATGTCAGATAATATTAAAAATAAAAATCATTATAATGATTTTGAATCAAGTTTAATGAATAAATCAAATGAAAATGAATTATTATATAATTTCATTTCTGCAATTATTTATAATAGAAGTAAAACATTTTCTCATTTAAATAAATCAATTCTTTTATATTCAGAAGTAATTAAAGAAATGAGTAAAAATAATAAAGATGAAAAAGAAAAAATAATAATTAAATCAATTTTTGATTCTTATGAACATTCAACTACTCATTTATTATTTCTAATAGGACAATTTTTAGATAATTTTTTAATATCACATTCAAATGTTATTAAATTTATTTTTACTGAAAAATTATTACAAAGTAAAGAACATATTATCAATTGGATTTATTATGAACTTATTGAATTTACATTAAAAAATTCAAATTATTTAAATGATAAAACAAATAAATTATTAAAAGATGAACAAACAAATTTAGCAGAAAGTAATGAAGATGCTAGAAAAGATATAATTCAAAAAATAGAAAATTTAGAAAATTTAATTAATGATTTAGATAAAGAAAAAGAATCTTTACCTGAAAAAATATGTCAAAATTTTATTGCTTTATATGACACAAGTGAAAAATTAGGAGGAGAAGAATTAAAATTTTTTGTTAAAAAAACAATTGAAAATGAAATAAAAAAATTTTTAATAAATAATTTAATTGATGAAGAACAAGCAAATAAATATTCATTAAAATAAATAAAATAAAAATATTATAATATTAACATACAAAAAAAAATTAATTTAATGTTTAAATTTATATACAAAATACTTATATACTACTTAAAAAAAACAAAAAAAAAAAACTTCTTTTTTTTTATTTATTATTCAGTAATTAATTGATTGTCTTTCATTGTACTATAATTACCTTTTAATCTACTTTTTAAAAGTTGAATAGAATTATTTTTATTTTTTCCTAAATTATTATTATTAACTTTTAATAAAGAAATATTTTTAGTAAAATTTTTAATTAACATATTTTTATTTGGAGAAGGTGATATTCTAATTTTATTTCTATGAGTTAAACATTTAATACTATTTTGTTTAAAAATAGTTTGATTAGGACTTTCACATTTAAAACTATTATTACAAGGTGATTTATTTTTATTATTACTACAATCAATTTTAATTTTTTTCTTTTTAGGTAATGGAATATAATTAATTTTCTTATTAAAATCATCATTTTTATCTTTATCAATTTTATTATCAGATAATTTAATTAAATTAATTTTTTTTAAATTACTATAACTTAAATTTCTACTTCCAGTTCCAGTACTACTAGAATCTAATCTTTCTAAAGAATCATTTTTTTGTATAAATTCAACATCTTTAATAGCATTTTTATATTCTTCTTCTAAATTTTTTTCCTCATTATCACTTGTTCTATAAGTATATTCAATATATTCAATATCATTTCTTTTTCTACTTTTATTTTCAGGATAAAAAGGTTCTTTAATAGGAAATTTTTCAAAATATTTAACATCATTATCACAACTTAAATTAGGAATAAATGGTGGTTTCATATTATGTAAATTATCCCAATCAATATCATTAAAAAAAGGATGTTTTTTAATTTCTTCAACACCATTTTTACCTAATCTACAATAAGGATAATTTATCATTTTTTTAATTAAATCAATAGCATTTTTACTTAAATTAATTTTTTTAGGAAATTCTAAAAATTTTTCCCAATGTAATATTTTATAACAAACTCTACTAGTTTCCTTTGAACAAAAAGGTGCATAACCACATAACATTTCATAAAAAATAATACCAACACTCCACCAATCAATTTCTGGTCCATAGCCTTTTTTATTTAAAACCTCAGGAGCAACATAATAAGCAGTTCCAACACAAGAATAATTTTTTTCATGTTTAAATTCACTTTCTTCATTATCTACATTAAATTTTCTAATATTTAAATCATAATTATATAATTTATCTGAAACTTTAGCAAGACCAAAGTCACTTAATTTAATATGACCATTTTTATCTATTAATATATTATCTGGTTTAATATCTCTATGAATACAATCTAATTTATGTATTGATTCTACTGCTGATATTATTTCTGCTATGTAAAATTTTGACTCATTTTCTGTTAAAATATCCTTTTTTATTAATAAATTCATTAAATCTCCTCCTGGTAAAAAATCCATTATTAAATATAAGTAATCACCTTCTTGAAATGATGCTATTAAATCAACTATCCATGGACTTTTTATTTTTGACATTAATAATTGTTCATTTCTTATATGAATTATTTGATTTTTTGTTTCTATTACACTTTTTTTTATTTTTTTAACTGCTACAATTTTACCTGTTTTCTTCTCTTTACATACATGAACTTCACCAAATGCACCTCTTCCTATTATTTCTAATGATTCGTAATCACGAATACTTTGTTTTTCTCTTTTTTTTCTATATTTATCCATTTCTTTATCATATATTTCTTTTTTTACTTTTTCTTTGTCTTTTTCTGATATGTTTAACATATCTATTTTATCTATTATTCCATTCCATTCTAAATTCTTTAATGATTTCATGTTATATTTTCTTTCTATGTATTTTTTTGTAATTAATACTTTGTCATATGTCTTTTGAGATATTATATGGTCTTTTAATAGTCGCTCCAGGGATGATTCTCTTTTCATTTTTTTTTAATTTTTAAATTAATTTTTTTATTTTATTGAATAATAATAATATGAATAATCATTATCGTGATTCTTTCTCATGGCTTGATGATATTATTATGCAACATAAAAATAAAAAACAATCTATTTATTTAAGTGAACCTATTTCAAGAGAAAATCAAGTTGAATATTTAATGAAAGAAAATTATCAATTAAAAAAACAGAATTTGTTATTAGAAGGAATGTTAAATGAAAAAATTGAATTAAAAGAATTAAATGATTTAAAAGAAAAACAAATATTATTAATGGATCAAAAAATTAATGCATTAGAGAGAATAATTGAAGAATATAAGATGATTCAACAAAAAATTGATAATATATATAATTCATTAAGTTATATTATAAATACTCAAAATATAAATTGTGAAATGAGTATAGAACAAAAATTAAATTCAATTGAAAGTATAGTTAATTCATTACAACAACAAAATATGAAATATAAAGAAATATGCGATTTATTTCAACAAAATCAAAATTATAATAAAACTAAATTAAACAATAATAAAACTAATATTAAATATAATAAAGATAATTACTTAATTACAGAATTAGAAGAACATTTTAAAAAAAATTCATTTAAAAATTATTTAAGAGATAAGAAAAGTAAAAGTGAAAAAAATACAAGTTCAAAATCTCAAAAACAAAAAAGAAAAATAAAAATATAAAAAATAAAAATTATAAACATAAAATATAAACTTTAAAATATATTTTAAAATTATCTTATTCTAAATAAATAACTAAACTAATTGTTAAATAAAAATAAAAAAAAAAAAGAAAAACTACCGTTTTTTATTTTTATTATTTCTAATACAACAATCATTTCTATTCTCTTTATTATTAACATTTTCATTTAATTTAAACTTATCTTTCTCCTGAATTTCTAAATTTTTTATATTATCATAAACTCTCTCAATCAAATCTAAAAAAGATTCTTTAACATTAGTATTTTCTAAAGCAGAAGTTTCATAAAAAGAAGCATTATATTTTTTTGCTAAATTAATTCCTTCATCATAAGTAACAACTCTTGTATCTTTTAAATCAATTTTATTTCCAACAATAATTAAAGGAATTTTATTAATATCAACTTTTTGAGAAGCAAGTTTAATCCAATTATCAAGTTGATCAAAAGATAGTTTATTTGTTATATCATATACTAAATAAATGCCTTGTGCATTAACTACATATTGTAATGCTAATCTTTGAAATCTTTCTTGTCCTGCTGTGTCCCATAATTTTAATTTTATTAATTCTCCATTTTTTAATTTTATTTCTTTTGTTCTTAAATCATATGCTATTGTTGTTAAAGAATTTAATTCAAATGATTCATCTAAAAAACGGAAACATAATTGAGTTTTTCCTACTTGAGAATTTCCTAATGTTATTATTGATATTATTTTATTTGTATTATTTTGTTCTGTTAATTCTGACATATATTTAATTTTTTTTTTTTGGTTTTAATTTTATTGTTTAATGGGTAAATAGAATTATTTTTTATTTATTTAAATTTAAAATTATGATTTTGGGTTCTTTTTTTAATTGAAATTTAAAAATGTCATATGAAAATGTAAATAAAATTAAAATAAATAAATCACCTTATCATTCAATAGAAGAATTAGATGAAAATAAAAAAAGAGTTTTTTATTTAAATTTTACAGAAGAAAAAGAAGAAGAAAATTTATTTAATAACATGATAGATAAAAATAAAGAATTACAAAATGAAATATTATATTCTCACACAGTTAATAGATTTTCTCTTCCAATATTATATAAAACAAATATAAATTATAATAATCCAAATAATCAATCAGAAAAAAATGATAAAATAGATTCAATTGAAATTGATAATTTAAATGAAGATAGTGAAAATATCAAAATTTTCACTAATTTAAATGGTAATTATTCTGAATTATTTTATAATATTGATGAAAATGAAATATTAATTGATAATAAAAAATCTCAAATTTTAACTATTGATTCTGATAAATCTAAATTAAAAAAATTAGATGAAGAAATTATTATTCAAAATAAAATAAAAGGTATTACTATTATAAATAATTTAATTAATAAAAAGGATATAGAAAGTCAAAAAGGATTTATTATTCAATTAAGAAAAATAAATGATAATGAAAATAAAAAAATAGGAACTAATATATTATTTAATTTAATGAATAAAAAAGATAAAGAAAAAGAAAGAAAAATTTTATATTTTTTAAAGAAGAATTTAAATTTAATAAATAAAAATATTAAAAATATTAAAAATAATAATGAAATTAAAAATGAAGGAATTAATAAATTAAATAATACAATACATAGTAAAAAAGGTAATAGAAAAAATGATTTTGAAACAATTAAAAAGAAGAATAATAATCCAAATAAAAAAGATAAGAAAACAAAAAACAATTATATTAATAAAAAAGAAAAAGAAAATACGTTAAAAAAGAAAAAGGAAAATAAAAAAGAAGTAATAGATAAATTAAATGATTTAATGAATAAAAAAGAAAAAGATAATAATAATTTAATAGAATCACAGGAAAACAAAAATATTGAAAATAAAAAAATAGGAATAGATAAATTAAATGATTTAATGAATAAAAAAGAAAAAGAAAATAATAATTTAAAAGAATCACAGGAAAACAAAAATATTGAAAATAAAAAAATAGGAATAAATAAATTAAATGATTTAATGAATAAAAAAGAAAAAGAAAATAATAATTTAAAAGAATCACAAGATAATAAAAATATTGAAAATAAAAAACTCGGAATAAATAAATTAAATGATTTAATGAATAAAAAAGATAAAGAAAAAGAAAAAAAAGCATTAGATAAGTTAATTAAGAGTAATATAATAATTGAATCAAAATTATCAATTTTACCAAAAAAAGAAGATATTAATTCACCATTAAATAATCATACTGGAAAAATAAATGAAGTTAAAAAAACAAAAAAATTACTTAAAGAAGAAAATAATAATGATAAAAATTTAATTATAACAAAAACAAATAATAATAATGAAAATAATAAGAATAATATTATTAATAATAATGAAAATATTATAATAAAAAAATCAACACACAATAGAATTCCTGTTGATAATTATGAATATAAATTAAATTGTTTAGATGATCCATATCTTAAAGAAAAACTAATAACTATAATAAATCATCCAAAAAATAATAAATATTTTAATTTAATGAAAAGTTTTAAAAAATGGATATATATTATAAAACCAAAAATCTTTTTGGATAAAAAAGATAATAAAATAAAATTAAGAACTAGTATTTATTATGATCAAGATGTTGATGAAACAGATAAACCATTTTCTAATAAAAGAAAACAAATAATTCTCACTAATAATGAGTCAAAGAAAGAAAAAGTTATTAATAAGCCTATAATTTATAATGTTATTAATTCGAATAATCAAACAAATATTGATAATAATAATGAAAAGAAAAATGAGGATAAAAAGAAAAAAGATAATGAAAATATCAATAAAGTTGATGATAAAAATAAAAAAATGAATCCAAGTGATAAAAAAATTATTATTAATATTAACCAAAACAAAAATAAAAAAAATATAAAAGAAGGAATTAATAATTTAAATAATGAAAAAAAAACATTAATTAATCTAAAAGATGATAAAAATAAAATTATAGAAGGAATTAATAAGTTAAATGAAATGTTAAATATAAAAAATAAAAAAGAAGAAAAAAATGTATTAGATAAATTAAAAGATAATAAAAATAAAAATAAAATTAAAGAAGGAATTAATAAGTTAAATGAAGTATCAAATATAAAAAATTTAGAAGAAGAAAAAAAAGTATTAGTTAATAAGAATTCTCTAAAATCAAAAAAGCAAATTTTAGAAAATAAAAATAGAGAAAATATAAATATATTAAACAATAAAGAATATGATAATATAAAATATGGCTCATGTTGCAATGATTCAAAATTTATAAATGGTTATTTTTTTATTAAAATTACATCATATATATCATATCAACAAAAATATAGAACTTTATTAAAATATTTTGAAATATGGAAAAAAAAATCAGGAATAAAAGAAAAACCAAAAAATTTAATAAAACCCTTTTTCACTCATTAAAAAAATTAAAAACCTATATATAATTATTTAACAATATAAAAAATAAAATCTATAAAATAAATAATTAACTCTATAAAAAAAAACAATTTAAAAAAAAAAAATGGAAAATATTAAAAAAGAAGAAAAAACAAATTTTTTAAATTTACAAGAAGCTTTTAATGTGTTTGATAAAGACAATGATGGTTCAATAACAATAAAAGAATTAAGAACAGCAATGCGTTCATTAGGTTATAATCCAAGTGCAGAAGAATTACAAGATTTAATAAGAGAATATGATAAAGATGATTCAGGAACAATTGAATTAAATGAATTTATGAAATTAATGACTAATAAAATAAAAGAACAAGAAGAAGTTAATCAATTAATTGAAATGTTTGAAGTTTTTGATAGAAATGGTGATGGTTTATTAAGTAAAGATGAAATTAAAAATTTATTTGATTCTATTAATGAAGAAATTAATGATGAAATTTTAGAAGAATTTATTAAAGAAGCTGATCTTGATAATGATGGAAAAATTAATTTTCAAGAATTTGTTAATTTATTAACTATGAAATAATATATTTTTTTTTTGTATTTTATTTTTCTTATTTTTGTATAGAAATTATGTTTTTTTTCTTAATTTTTTTTTTTAAATTAAGTTTAAGTTTAAAAATGAATGAAAAAATGAAATTATTTCAAAGAACACAAAATGTATTAGGAATTAAAGGAGAAATAATACCTTATGAACAACGTTCAAATTTAAAAAATTATATTAAAAAATCACAAAAAGTTAATACAGTTAAGAGAAAATTAAATTTTGAAAAAACATATATTAAAGAATATGATTATATGACAAATTTAATAAGTGAGGATAATGAAAAAGAAAATAATAATATTAATAATTATCAAAATAATAGTATGATAAATATTAAAAGTAAAAATCATTTAAATTTAAAAGAAAAAAAAATAGAATCATGTAAACTTAAAAAAAATGATATAGTAAAAAAATTATTAATTTTAGAATTAGATGAAACATTAATACATACTTCTTTTGTTCAAGTACCAAATTGTGATTATGATTATAAATTTAATATAAATTTTCTAGAAAGACCAGTTACAGTTTTTGTATATAAAAGACCATATTTAAATGAGTTTTTATATCAAATGTCAAAATATTATAACATAATAATTTATAGTTCGAATGTTCCAGAATATTCAAATCCTTTAATTGATAAATTAGATGAAGAAAAAGTAATTTATAAAAGAATATATAAAGATAAAAAAATTGAATTAAATGGAAAATTAATTTCAGATTTAACTAAATTAATATATGAATATGGGAAAAATATTATTATTATTAGTAATAATTCACTTCATTCTTTTATTAATGATTCTAATAATAATACACTTCCCATTAATTCTTGGAATTTTAAAAAATCTGATGATGAATTAATTAAATTAAAATCATTTTTAGAATTTTTAAGTTCTGTAAATGATGTAAGAGATTATATTAAAGGAATTGCAGTTAAAAATATTATTGATTATGAAAGAATTGAAAATTTAATGAATACAATTAGATTAAATAGAAAACAAAAAAATAAATTTTATCAATATTACAATGAAAATGATGATAGATATGTTAGAAATCCTAGTAAAGAATTTAATTGTTCTAAGATAAGAAGAAATCAAATTAATAATTGTTTTATTAATTCACAACGTTCTAATTCAAGTTTTATAAGAAATAATCATAATGATAATATAAATAATAATTATCTAATAAAAAATAGAAATTTATATAATAAAATTAAATTAACATTATCAACAAAAAAAAGAATAGAAGAAAAAATATTATCAAAATTAAAACCAAATTTCTATCAAAATCATAATATAAATTATCAAAATGATGAAAAACCAATTCAAGAAACACCAAAATTTTCAAATATATACAAAAAAGAACACTATTAAAAAATAAACAATTATTAAAACGATATTTTTTACTACTATATTAAAATATAAATTTAAAAAAAATAAAAAAAAATTTACTAAACAATAAAAAAAATTTATTCTAACATATTAAGTTATTTATAGAACAGAAAAAAACATCAAAATTAATATTTTTTTAATTCAACAAATGGAAAAAGTACAAAAAACTCAAAATTCCAATTTTTAAAAAAAGTCATTTTTTTTTTTCTAATAACTAAAATCAATAATATATTCAGGACCTAATTTAAAAGGTTTTTTCATTGGTAAAAAGCCATTTTGTGAGAAATCCCCAGGAAAAATTCCATTAATATTTTTAATATATTCACAAATTCCCATTTGTAAATAAGCACCCATAATTAAAGAAGAACAAATAAAACCTTCTTTTTCATTCCATTTATTTTCATTTTGATAACTTCTTTTTCCACTTCCACAAATTAAAGGACATAATTTCATTTGATATTTTTTACCTTGTGTTTGATTCATATAAATATCAATTTTCTCATCTAAATCAATTTGAATTCTTCTTTTTTTATTAATATCATTTTCTTCAATAATTAATTCTCTATAAACTATTTTTTCATATAATAAATTCCACATATAAATAATAAATTCTCTCCAATTTCTTTCTTTACATCCATCTTTTGATGTTGCCTCATAAACATAAAGAAAACCATTTTTTTTATGTAATATTGCAACATGATCATATTCATTTTTAGTATAACATCTTTGTAATTTTGCAGGAAATTCTAAACCTCTAAATAATAATATATCACCTGTTTTTGATTTTGATTCAAATTCATTATATGATATATAATAATTTTTATAGAAGTTTTTATTTACTGAAACACCAAATAAATTTATATAATAACCACGAGAGTTTATTATTGAGTTTTGAATTGTTATAAATATTTTTTGGAGAAAATTATCATCTTTTATAGGAAGTTTTAATATAAATTTTATATTTTTTAATGATAATATGTAAATTATTATTTCTGATGATTCTATATTTAATGATATTGATGCTGACATTAAATCAAAGTTTAATACTAATATTGGATGATATGTGTCAAATAATTCATTATATGGTATTATTTCTTGTTTTGTATTAAATGATGTTTTCATTATTTCTTTTGGATCTGATATTGATTTGTTTGGATTTGATGAATTGTTTAATATAGAAAAATTTGTTATTTTTGTTTGATTGTTGTTTAAATTTTCATGACTTTCATTATAATTTTTTAATTTTGTATTTGAATTATATCTTAATATATCTTGATTATGCAATTTTAAATTTTGTTTATATTTATTTTTTTTAAAAGAGAAAATAAATAATTTTTCATTTTGAATTGATAAATGATGTTCTTTAAATGAATGTGTATTTGGCGCTTTATATAAAATTGTAGTTTCAATATTAAATTTAAAATCATTATATTCATCTCTAAAATAAAAATCTCTATTAAATAAATATTGTTTTAAACCTGAATAATTATTATAATCTAAGAAATAATCAATTACTTGTTTACTTTCTCTTGCACTATTTGCATGAAAAACTATTGTTTTTGTTTTTATTTTTTTAATTTGTCTTTCATTATCATTACTTTCATTACTTTCTATTAAATCATTTTCTTTTGATTTTTTTATTTCACTATTATCATCAGTTTTATCAATTGAAACATTATTTGAATTTTCATTTATATTTAAAGGACCTTTTAATTGATTACTATTATTTTCAAATTCTTTAATTTTTTGATTTACAGATTCAATATTTTCATTTAACATTTTATTAAAATTAAATATAAACTTAATGAAATATTAATATAAAATAAATGAATATAAATATTAAAAATAAAAATATAAAATTAATAATTTAAAATCAAATAAAAAACATTAAAAAAAAAAAATTTTTTTAAAAAGATGAGTTCAACAAAACCAAAAACTCAAAATAAATATAAAAAAAAAACAAGTTCTCAATTAAAATCAGTAGGATTATCAATAGTATCAAAAATAGATAATATGTTAGAAGATTATAAATCTCAAAATCCTTTTAATCAAAATAACGACTTAACATCAATTCAACTTCAACAATTACAAAAAGAAAAAGATGATTTACCAATAATAATACCAAAAAATGAAATAATAGAAGAAAAAAAAGAAAAAATACAAAATACAAAATCAACAAGACCAAAAAAAACATTTCAATTAACAGATGTTGGTTTAATAAAAGAAAGTAAATATAAAAAGAAAAAAGATGATAAAGTAATGAATGATATAAATAGACAAATTGATGATATGTTAAAAAATATAGATCAAGTTGATTCAGGTGAAATTAATAAACAAATTAAAGAATTGAGTTTATTAGATAAACAAGGAAATGATTTTAGAGCATTAATTAATGATATTAATGATTATAAAAATCAAATTCATGAAGAATTTGATGAAGTACAATATTTAATTAAATTTGCTGATAGAACACATAAATTAATTGGAAGACATAAAAATGTTATTTCTAATATTTTTAAAGGAGCTGGCTTAAAACCAAAAAGAAATTATGATGAATATAATGATGATGATAAAAAAATTTTAGATAAGAAAAATAATAATAAAAAGAAAAAAAAAGATGAATATGATGATGATGATTATAATGGAGATGATTATGATGAACCAAGATATGTTAATGGATATTATTATAGAAGAGCTAGGAAAGATGAAGAAGATTTAAATGAAGTTTTTGATAAGTTGAAAAAAATTAATAAAGTTAAAGATAATTTATCTAATATACAAGATGATTTTTTAGGGTATCATAGTAATTTAAAAAATAAAATTAAGGAAATGCATTCTTAAAAATTGATTTATTTATAAATAGTATTTTTAATATTTTTTATTTTTTTAATTCTAATTCTTAATTTTATTTTATTAAAAATTTTATAATCAAATTTTTATTTACAAAATTTAAAAAAACCCATAAATAATTTTTAATAAAATTATAAATTAAAAAAACCTAATTTATAGTTTAATTGACTAATAAAAAAAAAATTTTCAAAAAAAAAAAAAAAACAACAAAAAAAAACAAAAATAAACATTAAAAAAAAAAACAATATTAATTATAAAAAAATTTAATATAATAAAATAATTAAAAAATAATTATTTAAAATTTAACTTCCCCAAGGATTAGGACTTTTATAATTATTAGGAGTAGTCATAGTATTCCATCCAGGACTATGTGCAGTAGGAGTTTGTGGATAATAAGCAGGAGTTTTATAAGCCATATTAGGAGTCATACTCTCATTTTTACCTCCTTCACTTTCATTAACATCACCTTTACTAATATCATTAAAACTTAATCTAATAGTTTTTTGTTTAGCCATTAATTCAACATTAATAAATTTCTCATTTCCATCTTTTAATATTCCATTATATCCTTTCCAAACTCCTTTTATTATATGAACAACTTTTCCAGTTAATTGTTTTATTTCTTCTGGAACTTTCCTTTGATTAACTCTTCCATTTTCACCATTTTCCATAAGTAATTCACTACCGAGTATTTCTATATTATCACATATATCAACAAAAATACCATTTGATTTAACAAATTCATTATTATGTAAAAATACAAATTGCTTATGTAAACATTTAATAGTTGCCTTTGTTCCTTTATAAGGACCATTAATAACTTTAACAATATTATCTTTTGTAATTGGGTTTCTTCTACTATCAATTCCAGTATTATTCTTATTAACATTAATATGAAATACATTTCTAATAGAAATATCCTTAATTTCATTACTAGTATCAATAACTCTCAAAGAATATTTTGAAGCATTTAAAATATAACAAATAGTATGAGTATTATTAATTTGAACTAAATCACCAATTTGAAAAGTTGAATTAGTTTCTCTTTCTAAATTCAATTGATTTGATAAAATTAAATCTCTACATGAAACTTTATAATGATTTTGTGAACTTTCAGAATAAATAATTGCAGTATCATTATCATCTTCAATTTTAACAATAAAACCACTTTTTCCAATATTACTTCCAGAAATAACTGAAACAAATTCTCCAGGCATAAAAACTTTAACTAAATAATCTTCTGGAAATTCTAAAACTTCATTTTCTAAATCTACAACATTAGGATAAATTGAAACTATTTTATCAATATGAGAAATAACTTTTCCAGTAATTCCATTTAAATTACCTTGAATTATTCTAACACGATCTCCTTTATTAAATTTTCTCCTTTTACTTATATTATTTAAAGCATCTAAAAATGTTTCATCTTCATTTGAATTTTCATTATCTTCTCTGTTTAATTTTCCCATATTAAAAATATTAATTTCTTCATATTTTGGTTCAATATTATCAATTAATAAAGAACTTTTCTTAACTATTTTTATTAAAAAACCATCTTGAAAATATTGTTTATTCCATAAAAAAACTTTACCAATTGCATATAATTCCTTTGTTTGTACACCATCAAAATTTTTAGGATTAAATAACTTTTGTTTAGGTCTTATATTTTTTTTAATTTTTCTATTATAATCACCAATATTAATATTTTTATCAACATTTTGATTTTGTTCAATAATTCTTGGAATAATTTTAATAAAAATTTTACTAATTTGATCTTCAATATAAATAACTTGTGCTAAATCATTTTGATATAAACCACCTTTCATTCTAACCCATTGATTATTTTTAAGTTCAACTTTCTGTATTTTATCATATTCAAAAACTTGAGTCATTTCATTAATAGGAACAATTCTAAGAGAATTTTCTTTAAACATACTCATTCCTAAAATTGCTTCTCTAACATTACTTTCTTTAAAAGCTTCTACATAAATATAACCTTTTAAAGAATCAAATGAAGCAGCAGATAAAATTTTAATTAATTTTGGTTCTTTACCTTGATTTCTAGCAAAATATTTATGATATAAATTTTCAACACATTCTCTTTCTTTACCTATTTTTACTTTAATTAACCATAATTTTGGACCTGAATTATCAGGTTGATATTTTTTATGTCCTATTTCATCATCTGGTACATTTTCATAATTATCATAATAATCTGTCTGATTAAATCTTTCTATTATATCATCTTGATTTTCATCATTTATTTTATGAAAATTTAAATTTGATTTATATTTATTTTCATATTGTTCTTTTAATTGTTTTGCTTGTTTATCTGTTATTTCTGCATCTTCATTATATGAACTTGTTTCATCTTCTTCTGCTTCAAAATCAATTAATCCTTTTCCTTCTGGTTTCTTTTTTTTCTTTTTTTTATTTTTTGTTCTTTCTCTTTTTGAATTTAGTAATTTTTCTTTTTTATTTTTTTTCTTTTTTTTATTGTGATATGATTCTTCTTCACTTATTTCGTAATTTTCTTCATCTTCTGAATTATATTCTTCTTCTTTTTGTGGATTATATTCTTTTTCATTATTTGATTCTGATTCATTATCATTTTCAATTTGATTGTTTTCATCTTCACTATATTCTGATTGTTGTTGTTCTTTTCTTCTTTTTATGTAATCTGGAGAGTCACCACCTTCATCTTCTGAATTATTATTACTTTGTGAGTGATTGTGTTCTTTTTTTATATCTGTGGACATTAATGGGAATTATTTATTTATTTATACTTTTCATTTTGGATTATATATTTTTTTATATAAGTATAATATATTTTTTTATATTTTACTATAAATAAAAATAAAACATTTTAAAAAAATAAAAAAACTAAAATAAAATAAAAATATTTCAAAAAATAAACAAACAAACAAAAAAAATGAAAACAATAATTTTACTTTCTTTAATAACATTTACTTTATCTCAATTTTATTATTTTGGTTTTAATTTAGATACAGAAGAAGAATTATGTTTTTCAGAATATTTCGAAAAAGAAACAGTAGTAAAATATCAAAGTAAATCAATACTTCCAATAATAATGGATATAAAAAACCCAAAAGGAAAAATAATATATAGACAAACTAATACAAGTCATACATTCACAACAACAACATTAGATAATGGTTATGTTAATATTTGTTTTGAAAATAAAGGAAAACCAACTAATGCTTCAATTGCTTTAAAATATGGAATTGCTGCAAAAGATTTTTCTTCTCTTGCTAAAACTAAAGATTTACAACCAATTGATATTGAAATTGAAAAAATTAAATATCAAACTCAAAATATTCAACATGTTAGTAGAAGAGCTCAAAGTCAAATGAGGATTTTTGAAAATAAATTAGATTTACTTTCTAATAAAATTATCATTTGTTCTATTATTATTATTAGTGTTATGGTTTTTATTGGAATTTTAGAAACTGTTTATTTGAAAAAGTTTATGCAGAGAAGAAAGTTGATTTAGATATTATTATTTGAATTTATTTTTTATTAAGTTATATTTTTGTGTTTTTTTTTTTGTTTTTTTTTATATATTTATCTTAATAAATTTTTTTAAATTTTTTTTTGTTTTTTTTTAATTTTTTATTTCTATATATGAATGATAGAAATATAAAATTTAATTGTAATATTCTAAAAAGTCCTTTAGATATTAAAGAATTAGATTTATCATCTTTTCTCAAAGAAAAAGAAGTAATTGAAGATATAATTTTTGAAAAAAATATAAAGAAATTAATTGTTAAAACAAATTTTGAAATTAAAATATTTAATAGAAGAGGAACAATATTAAAAAAACATTTTTCATTTAGTTATCCAAATACATTCCAATTTATAGCAATTAATAAAGAATTAACTTATATTTTATTAGCAATAAATGAAAAAACAAAAAGACAAATTTTAGGATATAAATTAAAAGAAGGATTAATAATTTGTTCTATTAAAAATAATTTAGAATATCTTTTAGGACTTTTTTTCATATCAAAATATGTTTTTTGTATAGTTTTTTTATTTCAAGTGAAATATTTTTATATTGATAATTATACAGAAGAATTTCAATTATCAAAAAATAAAATTGAAGTAGAAAAAAATAATCCTATTAAAAATTTCTATTTTAATAGACAAACAAGTATTCTTATATTAGAAAGAAGTGATAATTCATTTGATTTAATTAATTTATCAGATGAAATATACTTTAAAAAAATAATAAAAAACTTTAAAGTTAATTTTAATACTTTTTCAAGTTTTATGAATCAGTTTTCTTTTATTGGAAATTTTTTTAAAAAAAATTTACATGAAACTGCAAAAAGAGAAATTATAGACCAAATTTTTATTGAATCAGGAAATCCAAATGAAACTTATACTAAAAATCAATATTTTTTAAAATTTATTTATTCAAAATTATACTTTTTATATTTGTCAATTGAATCAAATTCTTTATATATATTTGAAATGAAAAATTTAGAAAAATTTCCTTCATTATCAGACCCATTTAATTTAAATTTACAAATTTGTTTTAATTTAGATAAAAATTCAACTCTACAAGTTACAAATAATTTAATTATAGTATATAATTTTACAAAACAAAAAATTGATATTATTGACCTTAAATTTCAATTTGAAAACTCAGAAAGTAAAACAATTTGTAGATGTATAGATGAAAGTTCATTCCCTTATTTATCTCATAAAGGAAAACAATTTTATTTTCGTGATGGAATTATTGAAGAAGTTGATAAAAATAAAAAGAAAAAGATATATGTTGTTGAATTTAATTTAGAAAAATATTATAATAGTTTTAATGAACAAATTCAAAGTTTTATTCTTTGTGATTTTTTGAGAAGAAATAATTCAGAGGAATTTATTTTAAATCAATTAACAAATATTTTCATAAATAAAATTTATGATATTGACACAATTCATTTGATTTTTACTAAAATTGTTTTTAATTTAAAAAAATGTGTTGAAGCATCAAATAAATTAATAGAACAAAAAATACAAGATAATAAAAAAAAAAATTTTGAGCCAAATAAATCTATTTTTATTTCTAGACAATTCAAGTTAGAAAAATATAAAAATTCAATTCAACAAGTAAAATATTTTACAATATTTGAAAAAATAATTGATAATTATTCGAATTTAAGTATTAAAGATTTGAAAAGAATACTTTTTTTTTTTTTAGATTTTTGGAATTTTTTAATTCAAAATAAAATTCAAAAAGATGTTATTGCACAAAGAATTTTTTACAAATATATTCAAAAAATGCCTGAAGAAAGTTTAAGAGAAATTTTTTTAAATTATAAAGAATATCCATTAAGTAAAGAAATTGGTGTTTATTTAATTAATCCTGAAAGAAATAAAAAAGATAAATTACTTTCACAAATTGGTTATTCAATATTACAAAATAAAACAAATAATAAAAATGAATTTGATATTTTGGAACAATTAAATAAAGAAAATTTTTCAATTTTTCTTTTATATGGATTAAAAAATTTTTATAAAATTGGAATTGATTCAATTAGAGAAATTATTTTTAATAAGTTAAAACAAGGTAAATTAGATAATAAATTAAAAATTCAAATATTAAAAATATTAAAAGGAAGTGATAATTAAATTTAAATTTATATATTAATATAGATTTTAAAATGTTTTTAATATAAATAATGATATCAATAATAATAATTTTAATTAATTTAAAACTTTTTTTTCATTTGATAAAGAAATTGTTAATTCTAATAAATTATATGAATAGATTTTACATAAGTTAATAATATATTTTTAATATTATTATTATTATTAAAAAAAAATCAATAGTTTCAAAAATTTATTTTTATAAGAAGTTTTTATTTAATTATATTGATAGAGCTTTTTTTGTAAAATATATATTATACTTACTTAAATAAATATATATGTGTATATTTAAATCAAAATAGAAATTGGTATATATCATAATTAAAGGAAACCAAATAATAGAATAGATATAGAAAAAATAAAATTGAATTTTAAAAAAATTTCAATTTAATTTTTTCATAGGTTCCTCCAAAGTATTAATTAACTTAATTTCTACTAAATTTTCTTTCCAAGTAACATTTTTCATTTTTTTTTTACTATTAAATGAACAAGTAGTATCTATAGATTCATTTTCACTAATAATAGATTCATTATCTGAAAATTCAATAATAATTCTTTTTCTTTTCTTATTTAACATTTTATTATTTTTTTGAGACATTTTAACTTGTGATTCAAAATAATTAACTAAACTATTTATTCTAATTGACAAAGCATAATTATAGTCTTTTATCAGTTTTTCAAAAACTTTTAATTTTTTAATAAAATTACAATTGATTAAAGTTTCAATATTAATTGGTAAAAATTCAAAAATTATTATAACATTGAATAATAAATCAATTAATTGATTAAAATCAATATTTTCAATTAAAAAATTTTTTTTTTGTTTCCATACCCAATTTAAGATAGTTTGATGACATTCCTCTAAAAAAAATAAATCATCTGATATAATTTCTTTTCTATTTTCATATATCTCTGCACATAAATTTATTTTTTCTTCAATTGAAGATGTGATATCTAAATGATTAATTTTTTCTACTAAATATTTTATTTTTGATTTATTTTTTATTTCATACTCCATTTAAAATCAAGATTTTTTGTTATAAAAAATTATATTGATTCAGTATATATTTGGAAATGGATTTTATTTTCTTTTTGATTTTTTTAGTTTATAAATGATTTTTTTAACTTAGTTTATTAAAAGAAGAAAAAAAATAACGTTTATTTGTTTGATTTGTTAAGTATTTAATCAATATGGAAGATTTTTTTATAATTAAAATTATTATTGATTACTTCATAAAAAAAAATTAAATAATATTTTTATATTTTAATGGCTCAAAAATTAGAGGGTTATTAATTTAAAAATTTTAAAAAATTTCAATAATTAATTTTAAAAATAAAATTTAAATATTAAAAAGAGTTAAAAAACATTATAACTTATTTACATTTTTTTTAATATTTTAATATACTATTCTGGCTTTAAAAATTGAGAATTATCAAAAACTTTATTATTACTTTTATTCATGATACTATTTTTACTATTTGAAACAAATAAATTAGTAGTATCTTGACTTTTGGTAGTAAAATAAGAATTACTATTAGAATTCCTTAAAAAAGTTTTTATATAATTATTTGGTCTCTGTCTATAACTTCTACTACTTTTTTTCAATACATTTTCTTTTTTAATTAAATATGGTAATATAGATTTCATTGATTTAGTTTTACGTAATATTTTATGTTCATTTTTATTATTATTACTCGATAATAATTCTTTTTTAAAATTAAAATGGATATTATAAAATAACCTTCGATTTATTAAATATTTATCTTTTTCTTTATAATAATGTTGTTCTAATTTTTTTAAATCGTTAGCTCTATTAAATATATCATTAAGTTCTTGTTTTTCAAAATTGAAATTATAACTTCTAAAAGTTTTTAACTTAGTTAATTGAGATGATAGTTTATTCATTTTTTCATATTTTTTATTTTCTTTTTTTTCATCTTCATTTGAAGATGATGATGTATAATTAAGATTATGAAAATATTTTTTTTTTAAATCTTTTTTTTTTTTAAAAAATCTTTCCATCTCTTTCTTATCATGTTCATATTTTATTATTTTAGATTTTTCTTCAATTGATTTAAATCTGATGTTTTTTTTAATTTCTTTTGAAATATTATCATCTACAAATTCATTTGTATATTTCTCCATTATTGACATACTATGATAAGGTAATCTTTTTATTAAATTTATAAATCCATTTATATGTTCTTTCTTTTTGTTTGTTTTAAAATATTGGACAAAATTATTTAATAAATCATTTCTTGAAATAATATCATATTTAAATTTTTTATTTATATTTTGAGTTAAAGATGATTCTTTTTTTTCAAATAATTGTTTATTTATATGTATTATATTTTCTTTATTTAATATTTTTTTTGATGATAATTTGATTTGTTCTTCATATATATTTTTTATTTTATCTGAATCAAATGATAAAATGAAAAAATTATTAATATTAGATAAATTAATTTGATTTAATTGATTATTATTAAAACTAATTTCTTTATTAACATTTAAATTATTAAAATTCTTTTCAAAAAATAACATTATTGAGTTATTTATTGATAATGATTGAATAGTAAATAAATTAATAACAAAATTATTAAAAATAGAAAGAACAAATTTTATTAAATTTACTGAAAATTCTAAGTTTTGAAAATTTAAATTTAAACTAAAATTTTTCTTTTCATTTAAAAATAATTGATCTTTATTTATATAATTTTTTTTGAATGAAAAATAATTTGGAATTGAAGAATTATTTAAGGACATTATCATTTTTTTAATTGAATTTAAACAAAAATTTAATAAAATCATTAGTATATTAAACTTTTTTTTATATGAATTCTGTAAACTTTTAATATTTAATTTAATATAATCTATATTTTCTTTTAATTCTAAAAAATTTCTATTTAAATTAAAAACATTTTTTCTTTTCATTTTAATTATAATTTGATTTTTAATATTATTTAATTCTTGATTTAATGTTGTTAATTCAGTATTTAATATTATTATTTCTTTATTTAAATTATTATATCTTATAGTTAATTCATTATATTTTTGTCTTCCTTTATTATATTTATTTATAATTTCTTAGATATTATTCATTTATAAAACTTTACAAATTTCTTCTAATTTTAATATTAAACAATGATAAAGATTATAATTAATTAAATAGTCTTTGTAATTTTCATTTTGATTTAATTTAATTTCTTTTAATTGTTTGTATGTTTTTTCTTTTTTTAAAATTATTTTTTTGATTTCTTTTTCAATTATAATTGAATCTTTTTTAATTTCATAAATTTGAAATATTAAATTATTATATATTTCCTCACTCTTAGATTGTAATTGATTATTTTTCATTATTTTCATATCATTAAAATAGTTCATTTGATTTAATATATCTATTTGATTATTTAAAGATAATAAAACATTTTTTTTAATTAATTTATATTTTTCATATTGTTCATTGGAAGTGGTATAAAATTCTAATTCATTTTCAAGTCTCTTTGATAATAAAAAATTAGTTTTATAAGTTCTAGAATATAAATTTTTATACCATTTTAATTCAATTTCCTTTATTTTTATTTGATTTTTTATTTCATTCATCAAATTTTCTGTTAATTCATTTGTTTTTTCTTCAAAAACTAATGTATTTATTATTATTTCATTTAATTCAAAAGATAATTGCTTTTCGATTTTTTTTTTTTCACTTATTATTGATTTATTTTCATTATATTTATTACAATTTTTTATTAATTTTTTTTTATAATAATTCTCTATTTTATTAAAATCTGCAACAGATTCTTTTTCATGTATTAAAAAGTCAAGAAAAGTTTCTTTTAAATCTTTTTCATATTTTTCAGTAAAATACTTTTTTTTTTCAACTGATTTTGATTTTTTATTTAGTGCAGTTAAATAAATATTTTCTTTATTTATATTCATTTTTTTTTTTAATTAATTATTTTTCTTTTTTTTTCATATGTGTTTTAGAAATATAAAAAATTTATTTATAAAATTATATTTTATTTACATTTGATAAATAAAAAAAAATAATTACATATTTTTAACATTTTTTTCCATTTCTTCAAGAATTTTAATATTTTCTTTTTCTTTTTTTAAATCTTCATAAATTACTTTAATTGGAGTTTTTTTTTTATTTATAATAATCCCACAATATTCTAATGCATCTTTTATAATAAAAACAATTAATCCAGTAGTAATACAAAGATTAGAATAAATAGCAGGGACAATTTTATAATAAGTATTATTAACAAATCTCTTAATTATTTTAATATTTTCTTTAGAAAAATCAAATTGTTTAATTAATTGATTAATAAAAACTCCTAAATTATTTTTACCTTCTAAAATAAACCAAGTACAAAATTCAATCCAAAAATCTTTATTATTTTTAATATTTATTAGATTCTCATTTTTAATTAATTGTGCTAAAATTCTATAAATAATTATTATATGTTCGAAATTTTTTGGTAATATATTATCAAAAAATATTTTTACATATAAATCTTGATTTAATAATCCAATTGCTTTAATTGAACCTTTTGATAATTGAAATTTTGGTATTTCGATTTTTAAATCTTCATCATGTTCTTTTTCAATTTCTTCTATTTCATCATCAATATCTTTATTTATAATTTCTTTAATTTTATCTTCAAAATATTTAATTCTACTTTTTTTACAATTTTTCTTATTTAATGATATTAATTTAATAGAATCATTTTTATTAGTAAATTTAATTATATTATTAATAATAATATTACCATTATCAATATTTTCAAAATATTTTGATAAATCAATGATTTTTTTTATTAATTTACCAGGACTTGTTTTAGTTCTTTTTATTATATTATATTTTTCTGCATTTCCAACAACATTTTCAACTTTTTTTATTTGTTGTTGAATATCTAAAATTTCTGCTTGAATTTCTTGTGGTTTTTTTGGTCTTATTATCATCATACTTTTATTTAATTTTGATTTATTATTTATTGTATTTTTTTTTTCTTTATTATTATTAATAGTATTTATATTTGAAATCTTTCTTTTATTTGAACTATTTAATATTGTATTTCTTTGAGTAATTGTATTTTTTGTTGTCATACTTAAATTATTTTTATTTTGTTCACATGAAAATGAATTATTTACTGTATTTCTTTTTGAATTTTTTTTTTCAGGTATTTTATTTTTATTATTCTTATTTTTAATGTTTGTATTATTTAATTTAAAAGGTTGAATAATTTTTGGTTGATTTTTTTTTATATTATTTGTATTACTTCTTGTACTACTTTCACTTTGAAAAGTTGAATGTGATGTTCTATTTCTTATCATTTTCTTTGGGGTTGAATAATTTCTATTTTTGGATGATGATGGGGATGATGATATTGTTTTTAATGAATTTGATATTATTTTTGATTCTTTTAATTTAATTTGTTCATAATTTAATTTTAGATTAAAAATTTGCTTATTAAAATCTTTAAATTGTTTATCTGTCATTTGAAGACTATTTAATTGATCTGATGTTCTATTTTCTAAATAAAGTAAAGATTTATTAAATGTTTTATTTAGTAAATTCTTTAAAATTTCTTCTTTATTCATTTTATTATTTATTAATCAAAAAAAAATAATCCATTTATTAAAAAAATTTGAATAAAAAAATAATTTTTTATAAATAAAAAAAAAATAAAAACTATCTTCTCCTAAATATGATTATTATAATTATAATTAAAAAATAAACAATTTATAATTAAAAAAATTCACTATCAAACCCAACATAAATAAAAATAATTAATAATCTTCTAAAATAGTTTCTAACTCATAAAAATCAGGTCTACTTTCTTCTCTATAACAAAGCATTTGATTAAGTAATTTAACAAATTTTAAAGAATATTTTTGACTCACAACTTTCATTAAATAAATTTGTAATTTAACATCATCAACACAATCTCTAATTTTACATAAATTTTTAATTCTTAAAGTAGAAGCAAATAATAAACACATTCCAAGTGAAAAAACATCACTTTTAAAAGGATTATGTTTAATATCAAAAATTCTTTTTTGTAAACCATTAAATAATAATGGACTCATATATAATTCAGTTCCTCTTAAAGTACTCATAATATCATTTTTTTTTTTAAATTGTTTTGCTTCTCCAAAATCAGCAATTTTAAAAATATTATTTTCAAAAACTAAAATATTTTGTGCTTTAATGTCTCTATGACTTATATTATTTTTTTGTAAATATACTAATGCACATGTTAATTGTTTTAATATATTAATTAATTCATCTTCAGTATAAAAATTATTTTTCATTTGTCTTTCATTTATTTCTTTTTCCCAATCTGTTTTTGCAACTTCCATTAATATATACATACAATATGTTGTATCGTCTAAAATTTTTTTTGATATACCTAAAATAGATAAAATATATTTATGTTTATATTTAATAAAAATATCATATTCTCTTGATAATTCTTCATAACTTGTTTTATTACTTGTTATCATTTTTTTCATACAAAATAAATTTTTTTCATTATCTTCTACTAAGTAAATTTTACCAAAAGTTCCTTCACCTAATTGAGTTATTACTGTATAATCATCTTCATTAAATGATAAATCTAATTTTTTATTATTATCTTCAATTAATGAATTACTAGTTTTTTTTACTATATTACTATTATTTATTTTTGAATTATTATTTGATACCATTCTTTTAATTTTTACTGGAGTATTATTTTTTTCTCCACTTTCATTTTTATCTGAACATAATTTTAAATAATTTGCATCATTTACTTTTTTATCAATTGGAAGTTCTTTTAATGATTTAACATAATGATTATGTTCATTAAAATTTTGACTTGTTCCTTTTCTTATTTTTTTATCAATTACAGCAGATTCACTCATTAAATTTTTAATAATATTATTATTATTTCCAGGATATTTTTTTTTAATTTTTTGTAATACATTTTCACTATTATATTCTTCACCAGTTAAAATTCTTTTATTATTTTCAATATATTTTTCTTTTATTTTTTCTTTCATATCTTCACTATAATGTCTTGATTTTTTACTTTCATGTTTATTTTCATTATTATTATTTTTTTTATCCTCATTTTTAATTTCTTCATATTTAAATTCATCATTTTCAATTATATTATAAGGATTATTAAAAGTTCTTGTATTATTACATTTAAAATTCCTTTTACAAATTGGACAAATCCAATTAAATTTATTAATAGAAGCAAAAACTTTACAAACAGAACAAACAATAATTTTTTTTTCATATATTTTTCCTTCATATAAAACACCTTTACAACGATCATTATGAATAAAATTTAATTTTAAAGGATTATTATCACAACCACAAGGTAATTGTAAAGGTTTAATAATTAATTGATTAACAAGTGAATTTTTAACACTTAATTTAGTAGCATAAAATTCTAAAGGATTATATTCTTTTGCTCCAGAAGTAAATTTTTTATGACATAAAATACAAGTCCATTCAATTTCAAAAGGATTTTTTTCAACTTTACATTTATTACAATAAACATTATTTCCTCTTAAATATAATGGATTATTACAAATTAAACAATTCATTTGTTGATTTAACATAATTGGACAATGATATTTATCCCATGTTGCATATATGTAATTTGATTCATTATCATTTTTAAATCTTGAATAAAATTCACAATCATCATTTGGACAATACATTAATATACATTTCATTTTATATACATAATCACAATTTGAACAAATTACATAAGTATAATTTTTTGTTAATGTATCTTTTACTAAAATAAATTGTCCTTTACAAATGTGATATGCTATTGTATTTTCTTTACAATGATGCTGAAAATTTTTTAATATTTCTGCATTTCTCTTTTGTTTTAATGTATTTTGACATGAAAATTTACATGGTAAATAATAGTCTTCAAATATTAATTTATATGTTCTATTAAATAAATCTTTGTTTTTTCTAAGTTCTGGAAGAATTTTGTTATGGTATAGTTTTAATATTATGTTTATTCTATGAAGATATTTTATTTTAAATTCATCTTGAGATATTGTTAAAATATCATGAAAACTTTCATTAAATTCTTCTCTAAAAATTAAATGAAGTTGCTTTTTTAAGTATTCTCTATCAATTTTTATTTCTTCATTATTTTTCATTTGTTTTTATTTAAATAAATTATTTTTCAAATTTTTATTTAATTAAAATATAATTTTTTTCTTGTTTGTTTATGGTAATTTAAAAAAAAAATTATAATAATAAAATATAATTTCTTTTAATATTTTAATATTTAAATATTTAAGTATATATATTATAATCTCAAAACTTTTAGAAAAAATTTATAATAATTCATTGATATATTTAAACAATTAAAACCAAACAAATCAGAATAATCGCATATAAAAATAAAACATATCAAAAAAACAATAATTATTAAAAATCCAAAATTAAAATTCCTTTTAAAAAAAAAAGTAAATACAAAAATTTTAAATGTCACAAATAATCAAAAATCAAAAAGCAAAAAAAAGAAATTCCCAAAACAAAGAAACGAATATAACTCAAAATAAAAATATATCAAAAATTAATTCTCCATCAAATTCACCATCAACAAGTCAAATAATATCAATTTCTCAAACAACAAATAATTTAAACATAGTTAAAAAATCTCAAACAGAAGAAAATGATTTAGAAACAATAAACGAAGCACCACCATTAGAAAAAATTCAATTATCAAAATCAAAATATCAATTTTACATAAATAACTCAGAAAAAAATGTAAAAGAATTAAAATTTAAAAATAATAAAATAACAACAACAAAATATAATATAATAACATTTTTACCAAAATCACTTTTATTTCAATTTATGCGTTTGGCAAATATATATTTTTTAATTATTGCAATAATACAATGTATTCCTTTAATTTCTCCATTAGGACCAATGAGTGCAGTTTTGCCTTTAATTATAGTTTTATCTGTTTCATTATTTAGAGAAGGATATGAAGATTTTCAAAGAAGTAAATTAGATAAAGAACAAAATTCTGATGTTATTGAAATTTATTTAAATGGTATTTGGAAAAAAGTAAAAAGTGGTGAATTAAATATTGGTGATATTATTAAAGTTAATAAAGATTTTTCTTTTCCTGCTGATTTAGTACTTATTGATAGTAATTTAAATGAAGGTATTTGTTATATTGAAACTGGGACTTTAGATGGAGAAAAAAGTTTAAAAATGAAATTACCTATAAATTTTACTAAAGGGAAATTTAGTCCTTTTGTTTATAATGAAGACAATATTTATAAAAATAGTGAAAATAATGAATATAATAATAATAATAATTATCGTAATATTAATTATATTCATTTGAATAATAATAATATAAATAATATTAATAAAAGTGATTCTTATGAAATTAATAGTCAAATTAGATTTGATTTTACTGATAGATTAAAATTTCATAATATTAAATCTAATAATCTAAATATTCATAATAAAATACTTTTCATTGAAGGGACTTGTCAATGTGATTTTCCAAATCCTTTTTTATATCAATTAAATGGAAAAATGAATATGAGATTAAATAATTTTGGAAATGAATTTCCTTTAGATTCAAAAAATTTATTATTAAAAGGAGCAAAATTAAGAAATACAAATTGGATTATTGGAATTGTAATTTATACTGGTCATAATTGTAAAATAATGAAAAATTCAAAAGAACAAGTTATTAAATTTTCTTCTGTTGAAAAATTAATGAATAAATTATTAATTTTTATATTAATTCTACAAGGAATTTTAAGTATAATAAGTTCATTTATTCATTTTCATTATTTTAAAAAAAATAAAAATATAATTCTTCAAAGTGATAATTTTAATAATGGAAATGATAAAAAAAGAAATTCATTTATTGATTATATGGATTTTAGATTAAGTATAGATTCACTTTTATCTTTTTTTACATATTTTCTTCTTTTGAATACTTTAATTCCAATATCATTAATAATTACTTTAGAAATAGTAAAAATTATACAAGGTTTATTTATTGGATTTGATATTGAAGGATATTCAAAACAAAGAAAAAAATTTATAAAACCAAATTCAGTTTCTTTAAATGAAGAATTAGGATTAGTTGATTATATTTTTACAGATAAAACAGGAACTTTAACATGTAATAAAATGTTAATGAAATTTTGTGTTATTGGAGATGTTTGTTATGAATTTATTAGAAATGATTTAGAAAAAAATAAAGAATTAAGAGAAAAAGAAGATATAAAAATATTTTCAAATTATGATATGATTAAAGCAACAAGTTATTATAATAATAAAAACATTTTTTTACCATCAAAATATGATAATTACATAGTTAGTTCAATTGAAAATAAAAATACTTGTATTTATTTAGATAAAAGTGAAAAATTAATAGAAGAATTTTGGAAAGCATTATCATTATGTCATGATTGTTCAATTCAAAATGGAAAATATATTGGAATGTCACCAGATAATATTGAATTAGTAAATTCTGCTAAATTACAAGGGTTTTCATTTGATGAAAGTGAAAATAATTCACAAATAATTATATCATTAGGTGAAAATGGTGAAATTAAAAAAGTATTTGATAAATTATATTTAATTGAATTTTCAAGTGAAAGAAAGAGAGAAAGTATAATTGTTAAAGAAGAAGGATTATATAAATTATATATTAAAGGTGCTGATTCGATAATTGAAGAAAGATTAAATAAAAGTACACCAATTTCAATATTAAATAAAGTTAAATATTATGTAAATTTATTTTCTGATAAAGGTTATCGCACTTTATATATTGCAATGAGAATATTAACAAAAAATGAATATGAAGAGTTTTCATTTAATATTGAACAAGCACAATTAGATATAGGAAAGAAAAAAGAAAAATTAGAAAAATGTTACAATGAATTAGAAAATAATTTAACTTTAATAGGAGCAACAATTGTAGAAGATAAATTACAAGATAAAGTACCAGAAGTAATAAAAGATTTACGTCAATCAGGAATTAAAATATGGATGTTAACAGGAGATAAAATGAATACAGCATATAATATTGGATTAAGTTGTAATTTAATATCAAAACAAATGAAAATATTTATAATTGAAGGTAAAGAAATAAAAAAAAATGAAAATTTAGAAGATATAAATAAAAAAGAAAGAGAAGAAATAATAATAAATTTCTATAAAAATTTTAATAAATACAAAAATGAATTTAATAGTAGAATTAAAAATTTAAATTTTTCAATTTTATTAGACGAAAAAGCCTTATTAACAATAATAGAAAATAAAGAAATATCAAATATATTTTTATCAGTTGCAAAAGATGCAATTTCTGTTATTTGTTGTCGTGTATCACCATTACAGAAAAGTCAAGTAGTAAAAATGGTAAAAAATTATAATAAAAAAAAAATAACTTTATCAATTGGAGATGGTGGAAATGATGTATCAATGATATTAGAAAGTCATATTGGAATTGGAATTTATGGAGAAGAAGGATTGAGGGCAGCTCAAAGTTCAAATTATGCAATTGGAGAATTTAAAATATTAAGAAGATTAATATTATTTCATGGATTTATTAATTTAATGAGAAATAGTAATATGATTATTTATTTTTTTTATAAAAATTTTGTTTTTACTATTATTCATTTTTTTTATGGATTTTATAATGATTTTTCTGGACAAACTATTATTGATGATTGGTTTATTTCTTGTTTTAATTTAGTTTTTACTTCTATTCCACTTGCTGTAAGAGGAATTGTTGATATTGATTTACAAGAAAATGATGGTTTTGTTGTTAATTTATTTTTACCTTTTTTATATTTGGAAAATAGAGATAAACCAATTTTTAATTTAATTAATTTTTCTCTTTGGTTATTTAAAGGAATTTTACATTCTTTTGTTAATTTTTATATTTGTATTAATATTGTTTATAGTTCTATTAATAAGAAAGGATTTTTTGGTGATTTATGGTTTACTTCTGTTAATTTATTTAGTAATATTATTATTATTGTTACTATTGATTTAATTGTTTTTACTTTATATCATACATTTATTAATTTTAGTTTGATTTTTTTAACTTCTTTTGTTTTTTATTTAGTTTTTTTAATCGGTGTTCATAATATTACTTTGTTTAATTCTGCTGGTACTATGATTGTTGCTTTTGGTTCTTTTAAATTATGGTTAAGTTTTCTTTTAATTGGTGGAATTTGTTTTATTTCTGAATTTACTATTTTAGTATATAAAAATTTATTCATCAAAAATATTAGAAATCAAATTAAGTATATTAAAGATAAAAATAATATAAATGAAATTAATAATGATTTAAAAATGATGATTTATAAAGAAAATGATAGAAATGAAACTGAAAGGAAATTAATAAATCAATCTGAAAATGATTTTGATATTAATTCAAGACGTCCAATTATTATAAAAAAAAGAGATCCAAATGAAATTTTTTTCAATAATATTAATAATAACAATAATAATAATAATAATAATAATAATAATAATAATAATAATAATAATAATAATAATGATAATAATAATAATAATAATAATAATAATAATAATAATAATAATAAAAATAATAAACATAAAATATTAAATCTAAATAGAAGAAATTTGAACAAAATCAAAAAAAAAAATAAAAAATAAAAAAAACGAATAAAAAAAGAATAATAAAATAATATTATAAGTGAATTTTAATTTTATCTATTTTATATATAAAATAATTTAAATTACACTAAAACAAAAAATTAAATTAATTATAATTAATGCATTTTAAAAGGTTTTGATTTTTTTTTTTTACAAAAATCATTCATTTCATATTTTAATAATTTATTATAAACATCATTTATTGAATTATCAGGAATTAATTCAGAAAACTCTTTTTTATTATTTATTAGAATAGGTTTATTTTTTAATTTTGGTGATTTGAATAATTTTAATTTTTCATTTTTATTATTATCTCTTATTCCTAAATTTGCATAATCTAATTTTGTTGTTAAAGGAGGTAATTCTTTTATTTTTAAACCAATTTTTTTATATTTTTTATTTTTCTCATTACTTGAATTAAATTCTAAAGATTTTTTAATAACTTTTAATTTAGACATTTTAATATTATAATTACTGTTATTTCTATTTTTAATTTGATTTACTACATTTGAACTCAAATTATAAGTAAGTGATGTTGGAAAATTATTTCTATTATTTTCTCTTTCTAAAGACTCATTTCTTTTTTTAATTAATTGACCATTTTTTTGTTGATGATTAATTTTGTTTAACTTATATATATGTTTATTATTAGTTTTATTCACTATAGAAGTAACATAAATATTATTTTGTTTTTCCATTTATAACAAACAAACAAAAAAAAATTAAAACAAAAAAAAAACAAATAAACATAATAAAATAAAAAAAATTTCATAATTAAAAAATATAAAAATGAATGAATTAGAAAATGAAAAAATACAAAATTCAAATGAAATAAACGAAAATGATTTAATAACAAACGAAGAAGAAAAAAACGAAGAAAATGAAATAGAAGAAGAACCAATTTATGTAATGACAGTAGAATTAGAAAAAGGAAAAAGTGAGAGTATAAAAATATATTCAAATTCAAAACCAGAAGAATTAGCATTTAGTTTTTGTAAAAAATACAATTTAGATTTTTCTTCATTATCATATTTATCAACTCAAATAAAAAGTTTAATTGAAAATTTACCAAATGGAACTGATGATAAAAATAATGAACCAATTGAAGAAGTTGATGAAGAAAATAATCCTCCTTCAAGTGAAGCTCCTAGTAAAAAATTTGGAAGTCAAAGTAATAGTACAAATTTAAGTCCTGGTGCATTAAATAATAAAAAAAAAATGATTGAAAATGAAAATTTTGGTAATTTTAATTCTTTTAAAAATCGTATTAATGATAATGTTAATAATATTAATAATTTTGATAATTTTGATAATAATAATTTTAATAATAATGTTAATAATAAAAATTATGAAATGGAATTTCAGAAATTAAAAGATTTAAATCCTAATAAAGTTAATAATTATAGTAATAAACCTTTAAGTAATTTAATTAATGGTTTTGAATATAAAAATTATTTAGTTGAAAGATTTAATAATAAAAATGATAATAAAAAGAATAATAAACAAAATATTTTTACTTATAAAAATAAAAATGATAATAATGGAAAGAAATATAATAATAATAATAAAATTATGAATTTAAATGATTTAAGTGAATCTTCTGGAGATGTTAATATTAATGTTGATTCTAAAAATAATTTAAGTGGAAATATTGATTTTTATAAAAAAAGAAATAAAATTTTTTCATATGAAAAATTTTTTGATGAATTTAAACAAAATTTAATAAATAAAAATAAAGAAAAAGATAATTCAACATTATTAGAAAATCAATCTTCAAATTATATAAAACAAGAAAGCTTAAATAAAAAAATTGATATTGATTATAGTATTAGAAATTCAAATCCAGTTAAAAAAAAAGATTATTCTATACCTAAAATTAAAAAAAAAAATAAAAGTTTCTTTTATTTTGATAATGATTTAACTTTATCAAAAAATCAAAAAAATTTTGATATGTTTTTAAATAATTGTAATTTACTTGATGAAATTTATCAAAATAAAATAGATGATTCTGGAGTTTTTTTAAATAAAAATTTACAAGTATCAAATAGTGAACAAACTAAAAATACATTAAATTTAAATGAAAATAATAATTACAAATTATCATTAGAAAATAAAAAATATATAGATCAAGATGTAGTACAATTAAAAGGAAGTAAATCATTTAAAAAACCAAAACTAAATGAAATAAATGAAGAATCATTTAAATCAAATATAAATTATAAAAATATTTTATCAAATTCATTAACAAATTCACCAAATCAACAAATGAAAAATAATATCATTTTTAATAAAAGAAAAAATAAATCAAAAATAAAAAATTCAAGTAGAAATAAAAGCTCTTTAGAAAAATTGAAAAATCCTTCTAAAAAATCATATAAATATTATTTTACAAGTACAAATAAAGATAATAATAAAAATTCTATGTCATCATTTATAAATAATAATACAAATAATTCTGAAAAATTATCAAATAGAGAAATATTATTTAATCAAAATAAAGATGAAGCTTTTAGAAAATTATTTAGAATACTTGATTCTGATAATGATGGTTCAATTAATATTTTAACAATGGAAACAAAAGGAATTCCTATTACTATTTTTAATATACTTTCTCCTATTGTTCAAAATATTAAAAATAAAAATGATGATATGAAAGAAAATGAATTTGTTAATTTAGGTAGAAATTTATTTGATAATCTTTCTTTTAATGAAAGAAGAGCTTTATTTAATTTCACTAATCAACTTTAAAAAAAGTTCTTTTGTCCTTTTAATTATAATTTATTTTTAGAATTGTTTTATTTATTTCTTTATTTTTTTAATTTTTTTATTTTTATTAAATTAATATTTATCCAGTTAAATGGATAATAATTTTTTAAGTAGAAAACAATTACGAAAACAAAAAAGATTAGAAAAAAAAGAAAAAAGAGATTTATATTTTAGAAATAGAGCAATGAAAAAAAGAAGAGATTCAATTAATAGTAATAAAAGTAATAGAAGTAATTTTAGTAATAAAAGTAATAATTCTATTAATAATAAAAATGAATTACAAAAAAAGAAATTTAAAAAAGGTAAAAATATAAAAAAAGATAATGAAAATAATATAATAAGTGAAGATGATTTAGAAGAAATAAATACAGATACAAAAAAGGAATTTACAGATGATGATTTAGAAAAAGAAATAAATTACTTAGAAGGGAAATTAAAATTAAAAGATAAAAAAAAATTTGAAAAGTTTAATAAAATAATTACAATGGAAAATTATGATCCTGATTTAATGGATTTTTTAGGTAATATTGATTCAGTAATGAATATAGATAAAGAAGAATATTTAAAAAAAAAAGGTTTAACCAATAAAGAACTTGAAATAGAAAAAAAAGATAATATAAAAAGTAAAAAAAAAGAAATCAAAAATAAAATAAGTAATAAAAAAATAAAAGAAATTAATAAAGATAACATAAAAGAAGAAGAACCAAAAAGTATGTTTAAAAAAGATAATAATCAAGAAATAACAAGAACAGAAATAATAAATAAATTTCAAAGAGAATTAAATTCTTTAATAAATAAAATAGCAGAATCAAATATTTCATTTTTAATTCCAGATATGTTTAATAAAATTGATGAATTTAATAAAAAAATAAAAGATAATTTTATATTATTTGATATTATTACAAAAATTTCTTTGAAATTACTTTTAAATCAAGAAATAACAAATTTACCTATTACAAGTTGTGTTTGTACTTTTATTTCCTTATCTCATTTTAAATTTGGGAATAATTTTATTTATTTTTATTTAAAAAGTCTATTTGAAGAAGTTGAGTATTTAAAAAATGAAGAAATTCCTAAATATAAAATTAAAAATTGTATTTTTGAAATTATTCATTTTTATATTTTTCAAAATATTACTTCAAAATTAATATATTCATTAATTAAATTTTTCATAGACAATTTTAATGAAAATAATTCAGAATTTCTTCTTTTATTATTAAGTTATACTGGAATAAATATTAGAAAAGAAGATCCAGAAAATTTAAAAGATATAATAACAGAAGTAAATAAAATATATAATAATATGAAATTAACTAATTCATCAGATTTATCAAAATTAAAATTTGCAGTTGAAATGATTGAAGAAATTAAACAAAATAAATATTTAAAATTTAATTTAAGTGAAAGATTTGCCTTTTTTAAAAACTTAGTTAATAATAATAGTAATACATCTCTTAAAAAAGGAGAAAAAATAGAATGTGATATAGAAACAATATCAAAAATAGATTTAAAATTAATTTGTAATTCAAATAATATAGAAATAGCAGAAAATACAAATGTAAATGATATAGATTTAAATAATATAATTCCAAATGATGATTTATTAGATGATAAAACAAATAAAATTTTAGAGAATAAAATGAAAAAAATGAATATTTCAACAAATTTAAAAAAAATGATATTTACTTCAATTGTAACTGCTTCAGATATAAATGATGCATTTGAAAGATTAATAAGATTAAATTTAAAAAAAGAACAAAAGAGAGAAATTATAAAAATGATTTTACAACTTTGTACAGAAGAAAAATGTTATAATCCATTTTATGAAATATTATTAGATAAATTAATTTCTGTTGATAAAGATCATAAATATACTTTTCATTATTGTATTTGGGATTATATGAAAATATTTGAAAATTATAATCAAAGTGAATTAAAAAAAATTCATAATTTAAGTAAACTAACATCTAATTTATTATTAAGAGAAAAAATAAGTTTGCCAGTTCTTTTACATTTTAAATTTGAACAAAGTAATAATAAAATTAAAATGTTTGTTTTATTTGTTTTTGATTTTTATTTTGAAAAATCAACTGAAACTAAAACTAAAATTTTATTTGCTAAATTAGTAAAAAATGATGATCATGTTGAATGGGCACAAAGATTATTTCATTTTTTTATTCAAGAATTTTCTAAAGAAATTGATGTTAATTCTAAAAGTCAAAATTATCAAGAAAATTTTAGTTCTGCTGTTCATGTTTTAAAAAAAATTATATAGATTTTTTATAAAATTAATATCATTATTAATAAATAATATTTAATAAAAAATTATAAATGTTTTTTATTTTATATAAGTGTAAAAAATTGTTTTTAATATCTTTTTTTTATATATAAAAGAAAATCTTTTCAAGTGTTGTTTTTGATTTAATATAATAAAAAAATTAAATAAAAAAATATAATTTTTAAAATTATTTTTTTATTTTTCTTGTATAAAAAAAATTGTTTGTTTACTAAAACTAAATACTTTTATGATTAGTGTGAATAATAATGTTAAAATATCTTACTAATAAAATAATAATAATAAATAATTAAAAATTTCAGATTAATTTGATGTCAATCACTTTGAACCAAATAATAAACGTAAACAATTATATAATTGCACAAACAATAAATCAAAATCAATTTTCTCCAATTAATAAAATAAACCTTCTTTTAAATGAGATGATAGAAATGAATAAAATATACGAAAATAATATATTATTAGACAATTATCAAAATTTATATCCAATTCTTCCTTTGTATAATTCATATTTAACATCAAATCAAATAGATGATAAAAATTTAAATTTTTTCAATTTGAATAACTATAACAATAATAAAAATCAGCAAAAAAGTAAAAATATATTAAATGATAAAATTATAAATGAAAAAACAAATGAAAAAATAGAAAATACAAAAAATAAAAATCAAAATTCAATAAATGAAGGAATAGAATTTAAAACATTAATAAAGAATATGGAAAAATTTTATATATGCAATTATAAAGGATGTTCAAATTTATATAGATCGAAAGAAAATTTAGTTTTGCATTATAAAAATAAACATTTAAAAGAAAAACCTTATCGATGTTCTTTTTGCAAAGCTACTTTTTCTCATCGAAATGGAAAAACTTATCACGAGAGAAAAGTACATACTTTAATATTTCCTCATAAATGTTCTTTTCTTAATTGTGATATGAAATTTGCGAGTAAAAGTGCTTTAAATTATCATCTTAAGCACCAACATTAAAATTATTTTTTTTAAAATAATTTTTGATTGAAACTCTTTGGTATAATGGTAAAAAAGAGTTGATGAAAATTAAAAATAAATATTTAAATGTTATATGTAAGTAAAAATATTAGTTTTAGTTTTAGTTTTATTATTAAGAATTTTATTTTATTTTTAAAAGAAATAAATATGAATACATATATACATTAGGAATTATAAGTTTTTTTTTTCTCTGATAAGTTTTTTTGAAATTTTTAAAAAGGAATTTTTTTTTAATTTCTTTTTAGAGAAAAATAATTTAATAAATTAATTATAATATTATTTTTTTTAATGAATAACTATAATGCTGATTTCAATTGTTCAAAATATATTCCAAAAATAAATATTTGTAATACATATGAATTTGATCCTTGTAATTCATTATATAAAAATAAGAATAATTTCTTATCAAATTCAGGTGATTTATCAACTTCATTTTCAAATAGTGAAAGATTAAATTATAATAATTATGATTGTTATATAAAATGTTGTTGTAGATGTTCAAATGAAGTGAATGAATTATGTGAAAATTTCACAAATTTACAAATTGTACATAAACAATTATTAGAAGATTATCAAAAATTAAATAATGAAAAAAATTCATATAATACATACATTCAACAATTAGAAAATGAATTAGGAAAAAAAAATAATAATACCGACTTTATTAAAGTAAATAGTCCTTTAGTTAAACCTATTAAAACAGATCCAAATTTTAGATATATTCAAATGATTAATCATACATTTGAAAATGTTTTAAAACCTTTATCTGATTTATGTAATAATCCTTCTGGAAAATTACAAGGAGGTGTTGAATATTATTATAATAAACCAGAAACTTTTGATATTATTTTACATACTTATAAAAATATGTTAAGTAATCCTGAAGTTCAGAATACAATTGCAAAAAATTCTAGTTTTCCTAATCAAAATTTATTTAATAGTGGATTAAGTACTAATTTTGATACTAAAGGCTTTAATTATAATAATAGACCTTTTAATGATACTAGTTTTTTAAATAGAAATAGTCCTAATAATCAATTTAATCAAAATTATCCTGAAAATAATCAATTAAAATATAATATTCCTCAAAATAAATATTTAAATGATAATAATTATTTAAGTAATCAAGGACAATTTCTAAATAATAATCAATTAAATCCTAATTTAAATCAATTTTTAAATCCTGAAAATAATAAATTAAATAATATTTATCCGAATAATAATCTCCAATATCCAAATTCAAATCAATTAAATCCTAATTTAAAAGATACATTAAATAGTAATTATCCTCAAAATCAAAATTATCCATATAATAATAATTATTTACAAGGAAAAAATTATCCTTATGATAATAATCAATTAAATTCAAATTATCCTCAAGGACAATATCTAGATAATAATAAATTAAATATGAATAATATTCCAAATCAAAATATACCTTTTAATTCAAATCAAATAAATCCTAATTTACAAGATAATTATTCAACATTTAACAATAAATTAAATCCAAATGGTCCTCAAAATTTATATCAAAATAATAATATAAATCCATTAAATTATCCTCAAAATAAAAGCCCTCTTTATAATAATCAAATAAATTCAGATAACTTATCTCCAAATCAAAATTCTCCATATAATACTCAAAGTTCATTAAATGATCCAAATAATATAAATAAAAATCCATTATTAAACATTCCAAATGATAATATAAACCAATTTGATAATTCAAATCCATCAATATCAAATATTCCAAATTTACCATATAATACAACAAATAATTCTCTTTCTCCAAATGAAGAAATTCCATTAAATAAATTATCTTATCCTGATAAAGATCCTAATAAAATTTTCCAAACTACTCCATATGAATCACCTTATTTACAAAATAATAAAAAAAATTTACCAAATGAAAATGAATTAACTAATCCAAATAATGACAATATTATTCCTTTAAAAAATATAATTAATTCAATGGATGATCCAAATAAAAATCTTTTAAAACCAAATAAATTAAATCCTTATCAAAAAAATGATCTTGATAATCAAAATATTAATGATAAAAAACCTAAATTAAAAGATTATAAAAAGCCTTTAAATAGTGAAAATGATGATGATAAATATGATTTATATAAAAATCCAAAAGATATTATTGATAGTTATCCTGATAAAGAAGATGATGGAAATGAATTAAAAAATTTAAGAGATAGATTAAGGAAAAAAAATATTTTAGATAGACTTAAAAAAAATAAAAAAAATCTAAAAGATAAAAATTTAGACCCTTTAAGTAATTCTTTAAAAAATAAAAATCTATTAAATAATAAGAAAAAATTACCAGATAATAATTTAACAGATGATAATCAATTTCCAATTATAGATAATATAGAAGGTGATCAAATTCCAAATAATGAAAATCAATATCCAAATTTAAATAAATTATCACCAAATAAAAAAAATTTAATACCAAATAATATAAATACAAATCCATTAATTAATGAAGATAATATTCAAAATAATGAAAATGACTTATTAAATAAAAATAAAGATCCAAATAATTTATTAAATAATAATATTAATTATACAGATCCAAATGATTTATTAAATAAAAATAATAATCCAATAAATAATGAAGATGATTTAATATTAAATCCAAATAAAATTATTTTAAATAATAATAAAAATAAACCACAAAATAAAAATAATATTCCAAATTTTGAAATAGAAAGTGACGATCCAGGATATGTTAAAAATAAAAATAAAAGACCAAAAAGTTTAGATAATAAATCAAAATTAAAAATAAGTAATAGAGATAAATTTTTACATCCACATTTAAATGATAAAAGAAATAAATCAAATAGACAAAATAATTATTATAGTGAAGGAAGTTGTTGGGCTTGTGATGTTGGTTGTTCTATATCAACTACTGGTTATAGTCCTATGACTTTTTCTCCTTATGATATTACTTATAAGAGAAAAGATATTACTTATGTTTCTCCTAATGTTGAATATGAAGAGTATACTAAACATAAAAAAAATAAAGATGATTAAATTTTATTTTTTTTTTTTTTAAGAATATTTTTTTAATAATAAGATTCATTTATAGTTTTTTTTTATAATATATAATAATTTAATATTTGTATATAATAAATAAAAAAATTATTTTTAGCATTAAATAATTTATTTATATAACTTCATACTATAAAACTAAAATATTAAAATTAAAATTTAGTAAAATTCGATTTTTTCTTATTTTTAATGGGAATAATATTTTTATTTTTATTTATATTATTATTATTAGTAATATATGATTTATTAATTAAAAAATGACTAATATTATTTTTATCTCCAATTCTACTTGTTAAATTATTATTTTTTAAATTTACTATTTTATCAAAATGTTTTTTTTTATTATCATTATTTATAGTTGAAGATAAAATTGAATTTATATTATTTGTCATAGATATAACTTTCATTTTTTTATCTATACTATTACTTTTATAAGATATTGATATATTTCTTATATTTCTTGATTTAATTCCAATTGATTTATTTGTATCTCTTTCATTTCTTTTATTATTTAATTTTCTTCTTAATTTTTCATTTAAATTTACTTTATTATTAGTTAGTATATTTGATAAATTACTTTTATTTCTTTTATATGTATTTGTATTATTTTTGTTTTTTGATAAACTTTTATTATTTTTTGAATCATAATTAAATTTTTTAACTTTAATACTATATTCCATTGCTCTTTGAGTTTTTGATAAATTTAAACTTTCTTTACTTTTATTATTTTCACTTGATAATTCTATTTCACTTTTTAAACATGTATTACTTAAAGTACTTGGTTCAATTTCTGATATTTCATTAATCATTATTCTTTTCTCATCATTTAATAAAGTTTTATTCATTAAAATATTTAAATTTTCAATATTTCTTTTTTTTGGTTTTCTATTATTTAAAATTATTGAATGATAATTTTTTTGAAGTAAATTATTTTCATTTTTATTTCGAGTTACTAAAATAGTATTTTTATTACACACATTTATATTTTTATTTTTACTTAAATCCTTAGTATTTTTATTTATATTTTTTTTATTTTTAACTTTAATAAAATTTGATTCATTTTCTTTTTGAAATATTTTATTATACAAAGATGTAGTTTTACTTTGATTAAGATTTGAATATAAATTCCTAGTTTTTCTCATTCGATTAGTCTAAAAAATAAAAATAAAAAAATTACATGAATAGGACTTTTTGGACAATCATAATTAATTTTTTGTTTTTTTTCTAAAAAATCTAAAATTCTATATAATTCAATATATTTAAAATGTGCTCCTCCTTCATAATATTTTTGTTCAGTAGTATCACCATAATAAATTCCTTTATAATCATCCATTTTATTAATAATATTAACGATAATTAATTTATAAAAAATGAATAAAAATAAAAAAAAAAATAAAAAAAAAATAAAAAAAAAATAAAAAAAAATATTATTCCAAAATTTAATTTAATTAAAAAATATATCCAAAAAATAATTGTTTACACTTTTTCAAATAACATTATCATTAACATCAAAATCTAAATACAAATGTTTTTTTTGATTAAAACTATTTTTCTTAAATTTAATTCTAGTTTTCCTAGCTAAAGTATCAATTTCTTTCATAGCTTCATTATACTTTTCTTCATAATCTTCTCCATATTTTTTAATTTTAGCACCTAAAGTATTTAAATTTTTTCTATTAAAAGCATATCTTGATTTAATAACTTTTTTAACAACAGGTTTTCTAATTTTTTTTTCTTCAGTTAAACCACTTTTAATCATTTCATGAAAAGCTTTACTCATATGTTCTTTTCTTTTTTGTTCTTCTTCAAAAGCATTAAATTTATTTTGTCCTAAATTTGCTTTTGAAATAGCTAATTTAACTTGTCTTAATTTTTGACTTAAAACATTGGAAAATTCTTCTAATTGTTCTTCATCCATTTCAGAAACAAATTGTGGTTTATATGTATCACTATAAATTGATTTTTGTTGCATTAACATTTCAGTTTGTCTAATTAAACTTTCTTTTTGTTTTACTATTTCTATCATTTCATTTAAATCTTCTTGTTCTTTTTGTTTTACTTTTTCAACATCAATTTCTAAATCCCATTTATTACTTTGATTTGGTTTTAATTTAACTCCTTTTACTTGTTGCCATAATTTTTCTTTTGCATTAAATTCAGTTATTTTTTTTGAATATTCCCCAACTAAAATAATTAATAAAAATTAAAAAAAATTGAAAAAAAAAAATAGTAAAAAAATAATATAAACTTACTTTGTTGATTTTCAATATCTTCCATATTTTCTTTATTAAAAGCATCTAATTCATTTCTCATAATAATATGTTCTTCATAATTTTGTTCACTTTTACTTTTAAAAGGATCATTAACTCGATATCTAATTCCAATAGGAATAGGTTTATATTTAATAGAAATTTGTCTTAATTCATCTTTAAAAATTCCACTTTTCGCATCAAAAATTTTAATTTTTAAATCATTACTAGTAGTAATAATAATTTTAGGTTCAATTTCAACATGATGAATATGTTTAATTGATTCTTTATGTGCTTCAACAGCCCATTTTAAACTTACTTTAATATCTTTAAATGTTTCAATTACTTCTAAAGTAAATATAGGATCATTTTCTCCTTTTCTTTTATTTTCTCCAAATTCAATCATTTCACATAAATTTGATATATCATAACATTTTAAATAACCAACTTGATCACCAACAAACATGCATTTATTTTCATAATCATATTCAACACATGATATTGGAATATTATATTTTCTACCATCATCTAATGGATCTTTTTCTTTATCTTTATCTTTTTCTTTCTCATTCTCATCTACATTCATAAAAGATAATATTTCAAAAAATTTCATTTGTGAAGGTGGTGTTACTATAAAACGACATTTTCCAGATGCATGACCACAAAAAATCATATCTACATTTTCATAAGGTGAAAGACAAGTAACTTCATCATTACCAAATTTCCTATTTGGATCATCTGAATGAACATCTGAATCATAACGAAAATGTTCTATATCATAAAATCTAATTATTCCTGTTGATAAACCTATTGCAAGACGAGAAAATTTTTCACATATTGCTATTGCTTTAATTTGACCATTTTGAATATATAATTCTTTCTTTACTTCACTTTCAGTTAATTCTGTATCATCATGTATTTTTATTATATTATCAATTGAACAACTTACTACAATATTTAATACTAATGAATGTGCTAACATATTAATTTCTACATTATGAGATTCTAATTCTTTTAATAATTTACCATTTTTCATATTAAAATTTTTTATGTGTCCTGTATTGTCTCCTAAAAATGCTCTTTTTATATTTTTATCTATTGTCAATGCTGTTATTTCATTATTCATTGGATCTTCATATACTGTGTTTAATTTTCCTGTGAAAATATTCCAAAATTTTATCTTTCTTAAACAAAATGATATTATTCTTTTTGTTATTTTTTCATAGTAACATGCTAATATTATTTGATCATCTGCTAAATCTGGATTTTGTGCTTTATCTGTTTCAAATACTATTAATTTACTACCATAAATTAAAAATTTTTTTATTTTTGATAAGTATATCATTTTTAAATTTGATGATAATTTCTTCTTTTTTAAATTATCATTTGGTCCTTTTTTCATTTCCATAGTTTCATTTAAATTAATAGTTTGAAAACAAAGGAAATTTTGACTATCCCAAATTTTAATATTACCTAAAATATCCAATGATAAAATTTCAGAATCTTTCTCATTAGCAACAATAGAACTTAAACTCCAATTATGACCACTTAATTTATAAATAGCAGAATTATCAATATAAGGATCATAAATAAAAATATCATGATTAAATCCAGCAGTAATTAATAAATTTTTACTAATATCATAACTCATTGAATAAACTCCAGTTTCTTGATCAAAATAATATTTTCTAAAATCTTTTAAAAGAGGATCCCATAAAATAATATTTCCATTATAATAAGACGCGGCTAATAATTGTAATTTTCCTAATAATAAAATACAACTTACAGAATTTCTTCTTTTATATTCAGTAATAATCATATTTTCCTTACCAGGAATTTTTATATGTGGACCTGATTTTTTTTTATTAAAAAACTTTTTTTCTAATTCTGCATCTTCTCTATCATAGCCACTCATTTTATGTAATTCTTCTTCTTTTTTACTATGAGCTTTTTCAAAATCTAAATCTTCTTTTTCTAAATTTTTTGGTTTTGATAAATCCCATTTTAATATTTTACCATCACTTTGACCAGTAAATAAATATTTTTGTACTGAATCCCAACTCAAAGAATTTTGTGGTGTATCAGAACTTAAAATTGAACATTTAAAATAATTTTTTTCTATTCTAAAATCTCTATTTCCATTTACATTTTTAAATTCTCCATTTAAATATTGCCAAGCACAAATTTTATTATTTGTTGTTGATATTAATAATACATCATATTCATTTATAAAACAAGTTGATACTACTGTTAATTTTTTATTTATTTTTGTAAATGTTTGTTCATGTTTTATTTTTTCTAATTCTCTTCTTAATTTTGGAGGAGTTTTTTCTTCGTTTTTTTTTTTTTTCTTTCTTTTTATTTTCTATTGATGGAAAAAATGAAGGAACTGTTTTTCCAAATTGATTTTTTGAATTAAATCCATTTGATTTAGTTGATGATAATGTTCCATTAAAAAAATTTTCTGTTGTTGTTGTTGCAAATTTATCTTTTGGAATTTTTGAATAATTTCTCCATGGCATATCATAATTTCTTTGAAAAGTTGATAATGTTTTAGTTGGCTCAAAAAATTTTTTTCTTTCTTCTTTTTGTTTTTCTAATTTTAATTCTCTTTCTTTTAATTCTTTTTGTAATAATTCTTCACTTCTTGTATCTAATTCTTTAATTTCTAATTCATCAATTTCTTTTTGTATTTCTTTTAAATCAATATTACTTTTTAATTTTGAAAATTTTTTACAATCATAAAAATTAATTACACTTCTTCCTTCTTGAACAATTCCTAATAAATTATATTTTTCGATATAAAATGCATGACTGATATTATCTTTATTATCATTTAAATCAATTTTTATTTTAGTAGGATAATAAAATCTTAATCTATAAGCAGGATTATTTGTATTACTTTGTTTATTTGTTCCATTACTATTATGAATAATGTAATTTGTAAATTCTGCCCATTCCATATCACCATTATCATTTAAATCTACTTCACTAAATAATCTTCCTAATAATTTTATTAACATTGTTTCTCTATTTGATAATTCTTGATGCCATGATAATAAATGATTTTTTAATATTGAAATAAATTCTATTTTATTTAATGAACCTAATCTTTCTTTAAAATGCTTTTTTATTATTTTTATTGTTATTGGATCAAAATTTAATGTTAAATCATTAAATAATTGCTCTTCTTTTTCAAGTTCTTTTGAATATTTTGTTCTTGGTGAATATAATAATTCAAAGTTTTTTATATCTTTTCCAAAATCGTCATTATCATTTTCGTTACTAATCATTTTATTTTAATTTATTTTTTAATTTTTTTAAATTTTTTTATAATTATTTTATTTTAATTTTTACTTTTTTATTTTATTTTTTTTCTTAGCACAGTTAAATTTTATAATAAATATAAAAATTTGAATTTAAACAAATGTCCTTATCAAGTTTTAATAAATTTTTTAAAATTTCTCTTCTTTTATAACTGAAAAATGAAAAAATTTTATTATAATAAATTATACAATGCCAAAAAATTTGACTAAAAAAAGAGCAAAATCTTCAAATAAAGTGAAATTTAATTTATCATCAAATGATATTTTTCAAAGTGAAAAATCAAAAGAGGAATTAAATAAAGAATATATAAAGCATTGTATTAAAATAAGTCATGAGAAAAAATATATTAAATCAGGAGAAAAAGAGAAAAATAAAATGCTTAAAAGATGTAAAAAATGTAAAGATTTTAAAAATGAAAATTTGATTCTTTTTTGTATTTATTGTCAAGATGCTTATCATTCATATTGTTTAAATCCAAAAATAGAAAAAATTCCTAAAAATAAAGAATGTATTAAATGTCCAAGATGTTTAGAAGAAGAAAAAAAATTAACTTCAAATAATTTAAGACAATTAAAAATAAATGATTTATTTTCAAAAAGAAAAAATACAAACTCATCTATAAAAAATAAAAATAATGAAGATCACATAAAAAAATGTTTTAAATGTAATAAAAATATAGAAGTTAATAATAACAATAACAATAATAATAATATAAATAATAATATTTGCCAATGTGAAAAATGTAAAAATTACTTTCATGAAAAATGTTTTTATAATGAAAAATCAAATAAAAAAATATTATGTTCCCAATGTGAAAATTTAATATCAAAAACAATACAATCAACAAAAATAAACGATTTTTTCAAAACTAAAAAATTTTTAGGAACAAAAAGAGATTCAGAAAAAAAAAAAGAAATAGAAAAAAATAAAAATTTATCAATAAAAGAAGATTTTGAAATATATACAACAATAACAAAGGAAATTTTTACAAAATCAAACAATAAAAATCCAATATTAAAAGATGGAAAAATGAAACTTCCAAAAATATTATCGAATTACCAAAAAGAAATAATGAAAAAGAGTTTATTTCGAGCATTAAAAACAAAAAATATAATATTTAATGATGATTTAATATATTTAGATGAAGATTGTCCAGAATCAATGAATAATTCTCTTTTAGAACATGATATAAAAGAAATTGCACCATATAATAAAGAAACTTATTATAAATTTAAAGAAAAAAGTAGAAATGGTGAATATGCTCCAATTGAAATTATTGATGATCCTATACAAAGATTTATTGTTAAAGCTATTGATGATATTTGTATGAATACTATTATTTGTGAATATACTGGAGAAGTTACTTTACTTAGAAAAAAAATCTTTGATAAAAATGATTCTATTATGGAATTAATTAGAACTCCAAGTAGTGATACTAGTTTAGTTATTTGTCCTGAAAAATATGGAAATTTAGCAAGATTTATTTCTGGGGTTAATAATTTTAATGTTTATTTAAAAAAAAAACAAAATGTTAATAGTATTAGATTAAGTATTGATGGTTCTGTTCATATTTTACTTATTGCTAAGAGAAATATTAAAAAAGGAGAAATTCTTTATTATGATTATAATGCTGGAGGATATAATTCTTATCCTACACAGAATTTTGTTTAATTTTTATTAATTATAAAATTATATTTAATTAAAATTATATTTTTTTTTAAGATCTTTTATAAAAATGATTTTATTAGAAGAAGAACAAAAAAAACAAAAATGAAAAATTTCTTTTTTAAAATAAAGAAAAAAATAAATAATTTAAACCATGGTTTTTATATTCTAATAATGATATTAAAAAAATCTATTTAAATCATAAAGATTAAAGCAACTAAAAATAAGCTATATGAAACCCAATTTGAACTACAATCAATAGATAATTTTGTGTAATTATTAGGATTTTTTTTAACAAGCTCTGGAACTTGAGATTTATTATATGGAAGACATTGTTTAACAGTTTTATCACCAGATTTATATGTGGTATAACAACAAGCTGTTGCATTTGCTAATTTTTCTCCTTCTGATAAGGCTGATCCGTTACAACTCTTAACAGTTACATTATCAGCAGTTTGTGTACAGAGTGAAATGATTGCAACAAAAAGACAAGAGAATATAACTAATTTATTCATTTTAATTATATTTAATTTTATATCTCATATGATTTAAATAAGATTGATAAAAATATATTTTTTATTAAATATTTTTTAGAAAGATTTTTTTGATAAATTATTTATTTTTCACAAAAACAATTATTTTTTTTTCAAAAATTGTTTTTTTATTTTTTTATTAATTAATTTAATTCAAATTATCTTTTTCCATTTTTCAATAATGTCCAAAACAATTAAAATTATTTATGAAAAAGAAAATGAAAAATTTAATATTGAATTAACTGAAAGTGATATTATTTTTGATTTAAAAAAAATTGTTTTTTCAAATATAAAAGGTTCGATTCCAATATCACAAATAGGTTTATTTTTTTACTATGATAAAACAAAAAAAATAAAACAAAATATTTCTTTAAATAATAATTCATTATGTTTATTTAGTGAATATCCTAAATTAAAAGATACAGATAAAATTTATTTATTTGATACAGGAAAACAAATTGAAATTATCACAGCAAATATTATTGAATATTTAGGTCCAATAATTACTTTTTTAATATATACATCATATTATGGTTTTAATAATTTTTCAAAAGTACAATATTTTTCTTTCATTATGTCTAATTTTCATTTTTTAAAAAGAATATTTGAAAGTATAAATATTCACATTCATAATAAAACAATGGAATTAAAAATGTTAATAATTGAATGTATTTATTATATAATTTATTATGGAATATTTTGTGAATATTATCTTTTTAATAATAAAAATTTAAAATGGGATAATAAAAGTCATTTAGGTTGGTTTATTATTTTTTTTTTTTGTGAGATAAATAATTTTATATGTCACATTTATTTAAGAAATATTAGAATAAGTAATCCAGGAGAAATAAAAATTCCTGAAGGAAATTTATTTTCATATATTTGTTGTGCTAATTATTTTTGGGAAATTGGAAGTTGGATTTGTATTTGCTTTTTTACTAAATTAAAATCAATTATGTTTTTTACTTTTATTGGAGCTTTTGTAATGACTTCTTGGGCATTAGAGAAAAAAAAAATGTATAATAAAAAATTTGGATTAAAAAATAAAAAAGCAATTATTCCTTTTATTATTTAATATTTTATATAAATAAAAAAATTTTTTAAATTATTTACAATAAATATTTTTTTTTAAGAATCCTCTTTATTAATATTTTCTTCATTGATAAAATTAATATTAATCACATCATTATTCTCAATTGATTTAATTTCAGTTAATGTATTTTCATTATTTTTATTTAAATCATCTTTTGTTAAAATATTAATTTTTTCACCAAGTTCATTTTCTTCTTTTAACATTTGTTTAAAATTTAGTAATTTATTTTTCATATTATTAATTTTCAATTCTTCAGAATTAAAAATATTTAATAAATTAGAAAGATATTCATCAATATTAGATTTTGTTTCAACTGAATTTATTAAATTCATTTCATTTTTTATATCTTTCACCATTTCATCAATATGTAATTTATGATTTTCAATATAATTTTTTCCTTCTGTTAAAATAGAATTTACTAAAGATTCATATTGATCTTTTAATTTCGATAACTCATTTTCATTACAATTTTGCTTTTTTTGATTATTAAAACCTGAATATTCATTTAAAAAAGCAAATGTATCATTTTCTTGAATTTGATTATTTTTTGAGATAATATTATTATTTTCATTTGTTATATTTTCCTCAAATTGATTATAATTATTTGATTGTTGTTTTTGAACTGTTATATTATTTAATTGAAGATTTTCTTTGTTTTCAAATAATGAATTTTGATTTAATTGAATTTCTATTTTTTGATTAAACAAATTATCTTTAATGAGATTTTCATTTTTTTGAATTTGATTTTGCTTATTAATTTGAATTAAATTATTATTATTATTTAAATTCCATTGATTTTTATTTGAAGAAATATCTTGATTTAAATTTTGTGATATAGTACTATTTTCCTGATTATTATTATTATTATAATTATTAATATTATTATTATTATTATTATTATTAAATTTTTCCTCAGAAATTATTTTTGAAGGATTAATAAATGGATTATTTAAATTCATTAATGAATTATTTCCCATTTGAATAAAATTATTTTCTAAATTAAAATTTTTATTCAAATCATTGTTTACTAAATTATTTATATTATTATTCTGTAAATTATTATTATATGTTTGTTGTTGATTTATAATATTTTCAATATTATTATTATTATTATTATAATTATTATAATTATTAATATTATTTCCTAAATATAAATTTCCAAAATTATTATTTTCATTTATAGAAGGTAAATTATTAAAAAGATTACAATTTAATCCTTTCATATTTTCCCAATTATTATCATCTAATCCATTATTTTTCCCATAACTTTTTTTCTCTTCAATTTTTTTTCCTTTTCTAAAAGTTTTCCTAGCTGACATTTTTTTTAAGTTACTATCAACATCATATTTAACACTAATTCCATGTTTTCTAGGCATATACATTAAATTAGCAAAATCTTCATAATTATAATTACCAAAATCATTATTATTATTATTATTATTATAATTCAAATTAATATTTCCATCTCCAATTCTAATATCATTTTTTCCTCTAAGTTCTTTAACTCTATCAGCATATCTCAAAGTATTTAAAGTATGTTCACTACAACTTAAAGCAGGAGAAATATTAGCAATCATTAAAGTTTTACAATTTCCAATGAAAGAATCTCTTAAAACTAAAGTTAATTTACTTCCTCTAAAAGGAGTATGTTTTTTTTCTTGATCTAAAGCTCTAATACATTCTTTTAAAGCTAATAAACTTTTATTAATTTCAGCACCATCAAATTTAGTTTGTTTATTAGTATTAATAGTATCAGCTGCTCTTTCACTTCCAGCTAAATCAATAAATGATATTTTACCATGAATATTATTATTAATATCTTTTATATTTATTTGAATTATTCCATGTGATCTACTTGAATCTGAATTAGCACCAGTAATACCAACTGTTCTGACTTTTAATCCATATTCTATTAATGACATTAAATTATTTAAATTTAAAACTTTTTTTTCTGTTAATCCTACTATTATTATATTTTGTTTTCCATCCTCTCTTGCTGTTAAAATATTTCTTTCATTTAATAAATCGAATAATTTACCACAATAAATTTCATAAAATGAAATCCAAATTGAAAATCCGTTATACTTATTGTTTTGTAATAAAGAAAATATATCATATGATGCTAATAAATACATTCCTGGGATTTTATTTGATGAACCCATCATTGTAAAAGTTTTGCCACTTCCAGTTTGACCATAAGCAAAACATGTTACTTTTGTTTTATTAAATGCTGCTTCAATCATTGGTCTAATTGTTGATATATATATTTCTTCATTTGTTGAATTTTGATCAAATGCATTATCAAATATAAAAGGATGTTCTTCAATATATTTTGTTAAATCTACTTTTTGTTTTAATTCTTTTACTATTACTTTATTTTGGTTTCTTATTTCTATTATGTCTGAATCGGATTTTAATAATTCTTTTTGAGATAATGGACGTTTTCTTATTATTACTCGGATTTTTGGTATTAAATTATAATGTTCTTGAGAATTTGTATTTGGGAATATATTTTTTGAAGTTTGAGAATACATTTTTTTTAAATATTTTTTGTTTATTTTTTTTTTATGAATAATAATTAATTTTATTTTTAAATTTATTTATATTAAAATTATTAATTTATTTTTAAAATTTTTTTTATTGAAATGATGTTTTAATATATAAATTATATATTTAAAAAAAAATAAATATATAAATATAAATTATTTATTTTTATATAAAAGAATTATTATTTTGGGTACAATTTACAATAATATTATTGAGTTTTTGTAAAATTTCTTCACCACATATAATTTTTATTTTTTGAATACTTTGATTATTTAATAATTCAAAAGCTTTTTTTGCAAAAATTATTTCATTTTGTTTAGAAATTTCAGTTGGAAATTCAGTGTCATCTTCATTATCATTTGAAAAATTTTCTTCATTATCATCTAAATAATCATCATCATCTAATAATTCATTTTCATTATTATTATGAATTTCATTATAAAAATCAATTAATTCATCAACTTTATCATTTAAATCTTCTTCTTTTTCATCATCCAAATTATTATTTATATTAATAATTTGTTTTTTTTTTGTTTCTGAAGTATTACTTGTTGAAGGAGCATTAAATTTTGATAAAAGTGAATATATTTGAATAATTAATTGTTTTATTATTTCTTCATTTAGTTTTTGTTCATTTATATTTAATAAAAATGAGCAAAGTGAAATTAAATGTATTTTATATTGTTTTTTAGTAGTACATTTTTCAATATTACTTAACCAAAAATTAATTATATTATTTAAAGATGAAAAATAATTATAATTATATATTATTAAAGAAGAAATACATTCAGTAATTATGTTTTTATATCTGGAATTACTTAATAAAATATTTTTTTCATTTAAAGATAATTTTTTTTTTAAATATTCAATATAGCCCTCATATAAAGTATTTACTTTTCCTTTAAATAATTCCAATATTAACTCACTAATTTTTACTATTGAATATATATCATTTATTGATTTTTTTTTTTCACATAAATCTAAAGCTAAAAAAATAAATTCAACAGTATATTCATAATAACTTACATTATTATTATTATTATTATAATTATCTTTTCCATTTAAAAAATTATTTCCATCATTATAAATAAAATATGATATAATTTTACAAATGTCATTAATATAATCGACTCCATATCCTTCATAAATTTTATCAAAAGTAAATTGAGATTTAAACTCTTTTCTTTCTTGAGGACTCCCAATAATAGTATTTAATATATTAATATAAAACATCCATAAACTATTATGAATTATAAAAATATTTTTATGTGAATTAGTTGAAGAAATTAATATATCATTTAATAAATCTAATCCATCTTCTAATCTTCCAATACTATAATAATCACTGCTAATACAATATGATAATATTATATTAATATGATTTTCAATTTTACAATAAATATCTTCATCATTTATAAAAATATGAATTATTTCTCCTATTGTTTGAATAATTTGAGTAGATATTGTAATTAAATTAAATCCTTTTTCATCATCATCATTATCTTTTTGACATTCTTTATTAATTTTAATAAAATAATTTATTAAATAATCACTTAATTGAACAACATATTCTCTAACTTCTTTTTTAAAATATTTTACAATTTCACCAATACATTCAATAATTTCTTCAGTTTCAACTTCATTTAAAATTTTAATATATAAAGATAATAAAATTTTTACATTTCCTTTAAGTAACAATTGAACATTATTATATCTTAATAAAGTAGGAGCAGCTAATCCACTCATAATTCTAATTGGAAGATAATCATCTTTTTCTAATAAATTACATATATTTTTTGTTATTGAAATTATTAAATTTTCATTTTGTATATTATAATCTCTTAATAATTCAATAAATGTACATGCTCTTTCATTTAAAAATGGACAATTACTTATAAATGAAGGATTTATATATTTTTCTAATAAGTTTTCAATTGAAGGATTAATTTTATTAGAATATTTAATTAAAAGTGAATTTACACTTTGAATAATGTATAATATACTTTCTTTAATTAAAGAATATTTAAATTTTAATATATTTTTAATATCTTTTTTATTTTCTTTCAAGTTTTCATTTTCTATGATTACTTTATTTTCATTATTGTTTAAAATTAATATTAAATTATTATAAATTTGAAAAAATAAACATTCTTTATTATTATTTTCTTTATATTGCATAATAGCATAAAGTAAATGATATGTAGAATTCCTTAGAGATGTATAATTTTTTTCAATTTGAATTGTATTATTTATATACATTTTAGGTTCTGAAAAAAATAAATTCATTTCTTCTTCTGTAATCATTGAATCATAAATACATTGCATAAATACCTCATTATTATTTAAAAATAATGAAAGTAAATCTTTACAAATTATTTCATGTCTTTGATAAATAAAAAAAGTAAAAATCTTATATATAAGACATTTACATTGAACATTTGCATATTTTGATGTTTCTTTTATATTAATATATATTGTTTTTAATGTTTTATATATTTTTCCACTTAATTCTTTATATATATAAATATCTATTTCGTTATTATTATTTTTATTTTGAATATTTTTAAAAAATTTTTTTAAAATTACTTCAATAAATTTATATGATATTTGTTTTGATTTCCAACAATTAATATTATAATTAGTAACTGGAGTTTGAATTATATGAATACAAAATGATAGAAAATTATCAAAATTTTGAATTAAATTTTGAAAAAAAAGTAAATCTAATTTTGAAGAATGAGTTAAATTTTTAAAATAAATTTTTAATATTTTTTTTACAAAAATTGCTTGTGTTTCATTATTAATATCAATACATTGATATAATATATTTAATAAACTTGAATTTATTGAATTAGAAATAAAAAAATCAATAAATATCTTTTTCCTTTCATTATTTTCAAATTCATAAATTTTTGTCAATTGATATAAAATAATTATTCCACAATAGACATTTTTTTGATTATTATTTTGTAATAAATCTGAAACAGTTTTAGAAAGATTTTCTTTAAAATTAATAATAATTTCAAAATCAAAATTTAAAATATGTTTAATACATTGAGTTAATTGTTTCATAATTTTTAAATTAGTCATATTTATTGATAAAACTATTGCATTAATAATATTATTTCTAACATATCTTTTATCTTCATTATTAATTATAATTATAGGTTTTTCCTCATTAAATATTAATGAATTATTATCTTTTCCTTCATTAAATTTCCAATATTGTCTTATTATATTTTTTAATTGAATTGAAGCATTTAATTTGATATCTTCTTTTATTTTGTTTGAAGTGTCTAATATTATTTGAATAAGGTATTGGCTATATTTAGGTAACTTTTTATATTCATTTATTATCAGAAAATTATTTTGAATTTGATTATTTGATGAAATATTTTTTATATCTAAAACTTCTATAAGAGAATAAATTGATAAAGTTGGGATAGACATAAAATAATCTTTATTCTAATAATTATATTAAAAAAAATAACAATTAATTTTTTTCAATATTTAAAATATAAAACAAATATTTAAAATTAATCTATTAAAGCTATAATATTATGTAATTAATAAAATTAATCTATAATAAAAAAAATCTAAATATAATTGAAAAAAAATTTTACTGAAATGAATTATCAAAACAAGAAAAAAACATATTTAATGCTATAAAAAGAATCAAATAATTGAAAAATAAAAATAAAGCTAAAAAAATAAACAAAAAAATCAATTAAATTAATTGCTCAATAAATTTATAAAGAAAAAAAATATAGATTTTATAATTTAATTTTTATATAAATCAAGGAATAAAATAAAAATAATATTAAAATGAACAAATTTATAATATTTTGTTGTCTTTTTGTAGCCATATCATCATTATGTTTAGAGATATTAAACAATGATTCAATGAGTTATTATTGTAAAAATAAAACTTTAGACGACTCAGAACGAAAAATAGGAGATGCTTGTTGTTATGTAAGTTATAGGATGAATTATGGAAACTTAACCCTTCTCTGTTCTCCATATAGAAAAGCAGATGTGAAACAAATTGTTAGAAATAATGCTCAAAATTTCTCACAATTTTCTATTGATTGTGCTTCAACTTGGATTTCTTATAGATTATTTTTAATAGTTTTAATCTTTATTATTTAAAATAATATTCTTATTATCTCAATTAGAAAGATTTTTTAACATATATTTTTATATGCATTTAATTAATTTTTGTTTTATTATATCTCCAATAAAAATTATAATACATTCTTATAAAATTTTTTTAGAGAAGTAAATGGATTTCATGCATAAATATACATATATATATTTTATTTAAAAAAATATTTTTTAAAAATCTCAAAAATGTTTATAAAATAATATTATGTTTTTTATTTATTTAAATTTTTTATTTTTAAATAGTTTTAATTAAATGGATAAATATAAATGTATATTTCAAATTCTCCTCATTTATGTACTTTTATTGATTAATATTTTATGTAAAGAAAATATATTAAATATTTGGAAAACAACTTTTTTACAAATTTATAATAATTTAGAAAAATATCAAGATTTATCAGGCTTATTATTAGATAAGGAAAATATAATAAAATATATATCTTTTAAAGAAAAAGAAGAATATAAAATATTTAGTTTGAAGGATAATATTACTTATAATTTAACAAACTTCAATTTTTTAAATAAAGAAATAATAATAAATAATATATCTTTTTTATGTGGTCAATCTAAATATATATATTATAAACTACCCAATATATCCAATCAAAATTTAAGTTATATTCAAATATCTGATAATGAATTTATAAATAATATATGCTTTAAAAATAATTCAAATTTAATTACATTTAATCCTGGCAATGAAGGAATTACAATTTTAAATATAAATAATAATAATACTATTCAAAAAAATAAAATTAATTTGAATTATTTACTTTATTATTTTATTGTTTGTGATAATGAATCATATTATATGCTTGTAAAAGATAAATATGATTATATTATTGTCAATTTATCATATTCTGAAAATAATAATTTTATAATAAATTATGAATTTCGACTTTCTCAAAACTTTTTTTTATTTTCCAAAATAAAAGTTTCATATTATAAAGAATTATTATTTATATTTACATATGAAGAAAATACTTCTTCTTTTTTAACCTATAAAATAGATTTAAAAAGACAAAATATTATAATAAATGATATATTAACTACAAATGGATTATTTTTAGGTACAAAATTTTTAAATATTTCTTTTATTCCAAAAACTCAATTTATTTATTATTCAATTAAAAAAGATAATATTAATTATTTAGGATTATTTGATCTTGAATCTAATATTTTAATATTTAATATTGAAGTTGATTCAAATATGCTTTTTTATAGTCCTTATGTTGAAGAAGAAATACTTTATTCAATTTTATATATTAATAATTCAATCTTATATGAAATTTGTCCATTCAATGATATAAATAATAATAGTAAAAAATGTGAATTTGATTTTGGAAAAAAATTTTTAATTTCTTCTGAAAATGGAAATAAAAATATAAATGAATGTAACAATTCTTATATTTTAAATAATTATTGTATTGAAAATTGCCCAATTGGTACAGAAGTAAAAAATAATACTTGTCAAAATAAATGTGAAAATAATATGAAATTAAATTTAATTACAAATGAATGTGTAATAGAATGTGATGATGATGATTTATTAATAAATAATTTTTGTACATCATATATCAAAAATAATATATTTTTAAGTCAAAATTCATTATTTTCAATTGAAAATTGTGAAGATGCTTTTCATAAACCATATAATGAAAAAAATAAATGTTTATCAAAATGTAAATTAGGTTCATATTATAATGAAATTCAAAAAACATGTATTAATTGTAAAGAAAAAGGAAAATATTTAAATGAAGAATTAAATGAATGTACAGATGAATGTCCAAATAATATATATGATGAAAATAATATATGTTATAATTGTAAAGATAGAGGATTATTTTCTTATAGAAATATATCAAATAATAATAAAATTGAATGTTTATTATCTTGTTCAGAAAATTATTTAGTTTTGAATTCATCAATTAATGAATGTTTTAAATGTCCAGAAGATGAATATTATGAAACTAATCCTAATAATATAAATTATACAAAATGTAGTCCTAAATGTTCTTTGTTCTATACAAATATAAGTGGTATTTGTGAAAAATGTACTGATTATTCAGATGGAAATAATACATGCATTGATTATAATAATGACTTAAAATATTGTAATATGGGTTCAGAAATAGAAACAGAAAAAAAAATATGTAAAAATTGTTTATTAGGAGGTGAAAAATATATAAATGGTTCTTGTTATCGAGAATGTGATGATTATACAATAAAAGACGAAAATAATATTTGTTTAAATTGTATTAATAATGAAACACATCAATATTTCTATAATTCAACATGTATTCAAAAATGTTCTAATGAATCCCAACAAACAGGATATATTTGTGAAGATTGTGCTGAATTAAATTTAACATATTTTTCTGGTAGTTGTGTTGAAACATGTCCAAATTATACATTAAAAATAGATAATAAATGTAAATTATGTGAAGATGTATATAAAGATAAACCTTTTTATTCTAATAATAGTGATGATAATTGTACAAATCAATGTGGATATCTTGAAGCAATAATTAATGAAACAAATAGGAAAGAATGTATTCTTTGTAATAAAATATATGAAAATAAATGTGTTGATATTTGTCCATATAATTCAATAGATAAAAATAATAGTTGTGAAAAATGTACAGATGTGAACTATCCATATTTATATAATGGTAAATGTATTGAAAAATGTTTAGAAGGAACAAGAAGTGATGAAGGATATTGTGAAAGATGTAATAAAACTTATCATAAAAATTCATGCGATAGAAAAGAAGATGAATCTAATACATATGTTTTTTATTTATATGAGGATGAAGTTGAAATTTTAAAAACTTGTTATTGTAATCAAAAATTCAAAGGTGGAAATTGTACCAAAGAAGATAATATGACAAGAATTGATTATACATGTGAATGTAAAGAAAATTTTAAAGGGAATAATTGTCATATTAATTATTATTCTAATAATTCAGAATTTTATATTGATGTTTATACAAAATATCCTCCTAGTATTACTCAAAGTGTAATGTTTAAATCATATTATACTGGAAATGAAATAATTGAATCATATAAATGGGAATCTTCTAATGTTTTTTGTTTTGAAAGTACAAGTGAAACAAATCAAAATTGTGAAATTAATGGAAATCAGGATAATGTATATATTTTAGATAAAAATTTTTTTAATCAAATTCCATGTAATTATTCAATTAAATGTGAAATAACATTAAAAAATGGAAAAAAATTAAGTGATACAATATATATTAATCCCAGTTCTGGAAATATTGATTCACCAACAATAAATTTTTTTTATCAAAATAAAGAAGAAAAAGATAAAGAAGAAGAAGAAAAAAAAGAAGAAAAAGAAGAAGAAAAAGAGAAAGAAGAAAAGGAAAATAAAGATAAAGAAAAATATGAAAAAAATTATAAATTAAAAAATAAGTTTATTAATCTAAAATATAAATATAATCAAAATGAAAAAGATGAAAATTATAATGAAGATGATAATGATTATTATTATAATAATTATGATTCAGACACTAAAATAGAAGACAATAATTATTGTCCAATGCAAAGTGAAATTAGTATGTCAATATATATTGAATATATTAATTCAACTGAAAATTATCTTTATCAATTATATTATTCTATGAAACCTGATAGTACAGATTACTTATTTGAATTTTCTAAAAAATTTTTTCAGGTTGATGCACCAAAAATGTTTTATTTTCCTGGAAATCAAATTTATTTAAAAACTATTTCTAGAAATGGAAATTATCAACAAGAAGAGCCTAAAGAATTTTATAAAGGAGCAACAAAATCTTATTGTAATACTCTTAAAGATATTAAAAATGATGGTAGTATTTTTAATAAAACTGGAAAAATGTTATCTTTATTTGATTATTATGAAAGGGAAAATTATAATTTGAATTTAACTAAAGATGATTTAGATTATATTGAAGATTTTATATTAACAAATTTTAATAATTCATTAAAAAAAGAAACTTTAAATGAATCAGTTTATCAAGCTAATGAATATGATAATTATTATTTACCAGGCGATGAATTATTTGAATTACATGCAAATTCTTATCAATTATTATTAAGACATATGGTAAAATATTTATTTTATAAACAAAATACTTTATTTAAAGATGGATTAAAAATTTTATCAAAATCAATAGAATTATTATCAAATTATAAATTAGATTCTCAAAATAAAATGTATCCTTATATGTTAAATACATATAAAAAATTATTTGATATTATTTTAAAAAGTAATAAAATTAAGGATAATAACTTTTTTAATATTATATATTCAGATATTCAAAAAATAACTGGAATAATTTCTAAGTCAATGTCAAATGGAGAAATTTATCAAATAAAGGATGATGAAAAAAATAATATTATAATTTATAGATTTGGAAGAAGTCATAAAACTATTTCTATTTTTTCTAATCATATTTATTATAGACACGATAATTGTGGTAATAATAGTGGAATTATTTTATGTATTGAAAAAAATGAATTTTCAAAAATTATAAATGAAATAAATCAATTTGAAGGTATAAATCAAACTAATGTTGGATTAAGTTTAATTAGTTATGAATTTACAAAAGAATATATTTCTAAATTTTTAAATGAAACAATGATGAGTTTATTTAATGAAGGAAAAATTAAACTTATATCAAATAATATATCACATCTTAATTTTTTTTCAAATCAATCATTTAATGCTTATCAAATTAAAAAAAATTATTTTTATACTATTAATTTTGGAAATATAAATGAAAAAAATAAAACTAATATTGTTTGTGTTCCTATTGAATATTTAGGAAAAAATGATAAGAATAATATTTGTAAAACATATTTTGCATTAAATGAAAGGAACTATAAAATATTATGTGAATGTAATACTTTTACTCAAATTGCAGTTATTGAAAATGAATATTATGCAAACTTTTATAAAGATTTACAATTTAATAATAATAATAAAATAATGCTAAGTAATATAATTATTGTTTGTACTATTTGTTCAATTGCATTTTTTTCTATTATTTTATTATCTTTTGATATTAATGATGAAAAGAAAATAGAAGAAATAAATAATTTAGATATATATCAAAAAATGAAATATTATTACAATAAAGTAAGTTATTTAAATAATTCAAATATATTATCTTTTTCTTTTAAATTATTTCATATTTATTTTCCATTTTCTAATATTTTTAATATTTATAGTCCTAAAATATCAAGACATTTAAGATTTATAATTGAAATAATTAAAATATTAATTACACTTATAATTTCATTATACTTTTCTTTTTATGATAAAAAATTTACAGAAATAATTATTTATATTAATGAAAGGAATTTTATTAAAAAAAATATAACAAAAAATAATTTTGAAACAAATAAAAAAGAACAAATTTTAATAGTAATTACAACTTTATTTTTTTATTTTCTTGTTTCAATTTTATTTGATTTTATTTGTAGTAAATGTGGTTACGATGAAATAAATAAAAATAAATTTAAACCAATACAAAATATAATTTCAAGATTTATTTATTATAAAGTTAAACCTTTTACATTATTCAATGAAAAAGGAAAAAAAGTAAGAACAAGAATAATTGCTTTATCAAAAATATATGGTACTTCTTTAATTGATTCAAAAAATAAAAATAAAATATCAGATTTGGAAAAAAGTAAAATCGAAATCATGAATGACAAATCTTTTGAATCAATTCAAAATAGTTTTAATATTTCTTCTATGCAAATGAGTTTTGGTTTAAATGATTTTAATAATAATAATAATAAAATTCAACTAACGACAAAACAAATGATAAAAAATCATGATATTTATCTAAGATATATTAAAATTCTTAAAAATAAAAAACAAAATAATAATATTGAAAATGAAAATGATATTTTTGAAATAATTCAAAAGATTGAAGAAAATAATATCGTAAATCCAAATATTAAGTCTTTAATTATTAATATTATTTCAAATATAAGTTTTATTGTTATTATTTATTATATTTTAGTTTTATTGAAAAAAATGATTGATAAAGTTTATGATGAATTTGAAAATTATTTAATTTATTCTTGGTTAATTCCATCATTTATCTCATTATTTATATATAATTTTGTGATTAATTATATTATATGTATAATCATAAGTTTAATATTCTTTAAATCTTATTATAGAACATCTTCAAAAATTAAAAAATTTATATATAAATACAAATATTTTTATAAAATTATGGTTTTAATAACTAATAATAAAAATGATATTGATCCAGTAATTGATACTTCACAATTACAAAATATTTTAAATAATCAATAAACAACTTAATAGATATTAATAGTATTTTATAATATTATTAAAAATATTTTATTAAAAAAAATAATTAAATATCATATTTATAAATATTATTTAATAATTCTTTTACATCATTACCACAAATATTTATATCAAATTTATCTCTAAAAATATATATAAAATTAATTAAATATATTAATCCAGAACAGTCATCTTTAATTTTTTTTTTATTTATTAAAATACCTAAAATTAATATTGAATGAATAAAATTTTCATAATTAAAATTATATTCATTTTCAAACTTATTTTCTGAAAGAATAAAACTATAAATTATCTTAATTAATGAAATTTGAAAAATTTTTGGATATAAATTATAATCTTGTAAAAATTTAATGTAATGAGAAAACATAATATTATTTGTTAAATTTTCACAATAATTTTTATAAAAGTTTTCAAAAAAAGAAAAAAGTAATTGAAATATTTCATTATTATTATATATTTTACTTTCTTTTATAAAGAAATAAATTGTTTTATTTTCGTTTTCATATTCAAACATTTTATTTTTTGAAAATGGTATTAAATAATCATTTAAAGATAAAAGCTTAATTTGTTCGTTATTTATTTTTTTATATTTTCTTTGAAATATTTTTATTATAATATCATCAAATGAATTAATAAAACATTCAAAATTAAATTTTTTATTTTCTTTTTTATTCTTTTTATAAATTAAAATTATTTCTTGTTTATTTATTTCATTTTTTCTTTTATATTTTTTTTATTATTCTTTTCTAAACTTTTAGGTTTAATAATTGTTGAAAATCTTGTATCTTTATTAATAAAATCATTTAAATGTGAATTTCTTAATTTAATTGTTGATGTTGATCTTTTTGAATTTAATGCTGAAGATTCTGAATTTCTATATGTAAAATTTGTTAATTGAGAATTATAATTTATTAAATCATAAATAAATATAATAAATGAATTTACATTTAAATTATCTAATTCAAAAGATTGATTATTTTTATTACAATATTGTAAAAATATTTTTTTAAATAAAATATGATTTTCTGAAATATCATTTTTATATTGTAAATAATTAGAAGAATATTTATCTATTAATTCACAATTATTAGGAATTAATAATATTTCTTTTATATTTATTTTTTGTAATTCCTTTTTAATATCATTCATTCCTTTTTTATGATTTAATTTTGTTAAAAATTCAATTAACATTTTTATTTTATTATTCATATTTTTTAAATCTTCATCATTAAGATTATAAATATTGATTGAATATAATATACTTAAATGAAATAAAAATTTTATAAAATGATTATAATTAAAATTTTCATTATTATTGTTAGTGATAATATTATAGTAAATAATGAATTCTTTTTGTTTTAAAATAAAAGGGAATATTTCAAATGTTTTACAAAACATAAATAAATTTTGAAATACATCATATTGTTTTTTATTTATTAAATGATCATACAATATTTTTAATGATGTTTCAATATTATTAAATATTTTAATTATCCTTTCATCTTCATTAATTTGGTTTTTTTCAATTAACAAATTTATATTTTTTCTTCCTAAAAATATATTTGAATCATCAATTAATGATATATTTCCTTTTATTATTTTTGAAATAATTTGAGAATATTTTATTGGATAATTGTTAAAATTAATTTTTCCATAAATTTTTTTACATATATCAAGAATAATATCAATAAATATGTTTATATTAAATTCATTTATTTTTGGATATTGTTTTTTCAAATAAATATCAAATTCATTAATATTCATTTCAAATTTTCCAATCTTTTCTTTCTTTAAAAAAAAAGCTTTTTTTAATAAATTAATCAAACTTATCCTTGATAAACAATTCATTTTATTTTTCTGTGAATATCTCGAATAAAAATCAAATATATCAATTAATTCATTTTTTAAAACATTCTTAGCTCTATTATAATCATCTACCTCAATTAAATTATTATAATTCATTTTCATAAAAATAAAAAAAATAAAAAAATAAAAAAAAGCAAAAAAATAATAAAAACAAAAAAAATCAAAAAAATATAATTTTAGAAAATAAAAATTAAAAACATAAAATTTAAAACTTATAAAATAATTTTAAAAATTAAAAAATTCTATTCGTTTTTTTAATAATTAAAAAAACCCAATTTGGAAAATTTAAAGAACATCTTCAAACATAGAAGCATCATTATTTCCTTCAGTTTGTAATTGAATTTTTCCTAAATCAGATTCCAAAGTATATTTTAAAAGTGAATGATTTAAAATATTAATTTTCATATCCATAGTAATATTTTCATTTTGTAAATTTTGAATAGCTTGTTTAGTATTTCCCAAAGCAGAAGTATCAGAAATTTTTTGTGAAAGTAAATCATATTTATCATTAGCTTTAACAATTTTATCATTAATATCATTTAATTCCATTTTCATTGCTTCAACATTTTCATTTAATTCTTTATATTCATCAAATTGATTATTTCCAGCTTTATGTTTATCTTTATAAGAAGAAATAATATTTTGATGATTTTTACTTAAAACTTCTTCTTTTTTTGTAATTTTTTCTAAACTTTTATCAATTTCTGATGATAAATTTTCAAGTACTGCTCTTGATTCAGGAATTTGTTTATTAAATTTTTCTTCATTATCTTTAATAGTTTGAATATGATTTCTCCATTCATTACTTCCAACACTTTTTAAATTATTATAATCTAATTTTAATTTAGATGATACTTTCTCTAATTCTCTTTGCCATTCTTCTTGTGATGTTCCACTATATAAAATTCCATTTCCATCATCTTCTCTTTTTTCCTTTTTTCCAGTTTCTTCTTTTTTTTCTCCTTCATCTAAATTATCACCATAATCTATTTCATTATTAATTAAATCTGGAGCTTCATCTTCAATTTCAGGTGCATTATTTGAACTTTGTGTTTTTTTTTCTTCAAAATTAGGTTTTTTGAAAGCAAAATTCTTTTTTTGTAAAGCTTTATCAACTAATAATAATAAAATAGTACAAATTGGTACACCATAACCACTTCTTATTTGATTTGGTGCTATATCACATTCAATTCCTATATTTTTCATTTCTGTTATTAATGTTGATGCCATTGTTACTGGATCATCATATTTTTGATCACCTGAAATTTTTCCTCCACATAAATTTATTAACCAACTTGATAATGCTATGAAATATACATTTTGTTCTCCTCCATTTTTACTTTTTCTAACGAAAAAATCTTTTGTTAATGGCTTGTGACCTCTATTTTTTTTTGGTTTAAATATTTATTTTATATATATATTTTTTTTTTTTCTTTGTATTTTTTTTTAAATATATATATAAGATAAATTTTTTTGTGGTTATATAAATTTTTATATTTTTACTTTGTTCTTGAGAAACCTTGCTCGTAATTTAGGAGTTTTAGTTTTTCTACTATTTCTGAATTCATTAAAGCTGCGTCTGATTCGTTTGATGGTGATGTGGCTTCTTCTGGTTTTTCTGACATTTTTATTTTTATGTTTTATTATTTTGACTATGGGATTTATATATTTTTTTATTTTTTTTTTTCTTGTTGATTGTTTTTTTTTAAGTTAGTTATTTTTTTAATAATATATTTTTTTTTTTAAATATTATTTATTAAAAATAAAATATTTTTTGTGAAATATAAAAAATAAAAAATAAAATATAAACTATATATAAAAAAAAATCCTAATTAATAAGATTTATAATATTATAATATTATATACACATAATTTCAACCACAAGAAAAAATTAATATCAAAAATAAAAAATAAATTAAAATAAAAAAATAAAAAATTAAATAATAGACAATCCAGTATCTAAACATTGCCAAGGAGTCATTCCATATCTATTAGAAATTTTTTCATCAGCACCTCTTTGAATTAACATATCAGCAATTTCAAAATTATGAAAACTCAATGCAAAATGTAAAGGAGTATTATTAGAATTATTTTGAGTATTAACTGTTGCTCCAATATTTAATAAATAATTAACAATTTGAAAAGAATTACTTTGAACTGCTAAACTTAAAAATGAATTTCCATTTGAATCAATTGTATCTGGATTCATTTTATATTTTTCAAATAATTGTTTAAATTGAGAATAATTTCTATCTTTAATATGAAAAAATAATGTTTCTGATAATTCTAAATTTTGTAACATTTTCATTTTTAAATCTGTTACTCTTGATATCATTTGTAAATTATTTACTACTCCATTATTTTCTAAAAGTTCCTTTTTTTCTAATTCTTTTTCTTTTTGTGTTTTTGTTATTGATTTTGAATAGTATTTTCTTTCATTATAAAAATTATTTGATTTTTTTAATTTTTTTGAATAAAAATCTGATTTTTTTAAAGCGTTTATTAGATATTTTTTTTCTCTTTCTTCTTCTTTTTTTTCTTTTTGAATTGATTTTGATGTTCCAAAACTTGAATTTGATTTGCTTTTTCTTAATTTTTCTTTTAAATAATTATGATCTAATATTTTTGTCTTTTTTCTTCTTACTGTATTTTCATTGAACATTAATTTATTAAATGGATTCATTATTTTTGTTCTTAATTTTTCAAATTGAAAATTGAATTTTTTTATTTTTGTACTTATATTATATTCATTATCTAATTTGTAAAAATTAGAAATTAGTAAAGAGTCTTTTTTTTTAAAAATTTTTGATGATAATATAGGTTTTGTTTCTATTAAAGAACTACTTTTAAAATGTAAATTTCCTTTTCTTAATAAAAAATTATTTTTTTCTTCTTTAAAATTATTATAAAGATTTTCTATACTTGTTTTTTCAATTTCTTTACTTAAATATTTTTGATAATATATTTCTTCGTATATATATATTGGGAAGTAATTATTTAATAAAAAAGAATTAATAAAATATTTATTCAATGGTTTATATCTATTTCTTATTTTTAACATTCTTTTTAAATATCTTTTTTCATATTTTGATGCTATATGAAATAACTTTAAATCAATTTGTAAACTTTTCATTATTTTAATTTTTGATTTATATTTTCTTTTACTTTTTTTTTCTAAATTTTCAATATTTTTTTCATAAGAACATAAAATATGCAAATTTTCTTCTTGAAAATTATGAATGATATTTATTTTCTTTTCTAAACTTTTTTTTTCAATTTCATCTAATTTTTCTAAAATTTCTTTTTCAAATTTATTTTTATAATTATGATGATGTTTAATCATTAAATTTATTCCTTCATTTAATTTTTTAGGAGAATGAAAATATTCTTTTATATCTTTTTCTGATATAATTGAATGTCTTAAATTTTTTATTGAATCCATTGATTCATCTTCATTATTCGATTTTTCACTATCTGTTTCTGAACAAGTTTTATATGTATTAAAAAATAAATTAAAAGTTCGTGTAATTTCATTTATTTTATTTATTTTATTATTTTTATTTGTTTTTTTTTGTTCTTTATCATTTAATCTATTTTTCAAAATTTTTATTGGACTATTTTTATTTGTTAATTCTGGAATTTTTGGTAACGAGAACATTTTATTAATTGGTTTTAAATTTGATACACTTTTTCTTTTTGACAATAATTTTTTTTTTATTTTTTTATTTCTTGGGATTTTATTATTTAATATTTCATTATCCGAATATGAATTTATTTTTTTTATTTTTACATTATTTATATTCATATCAGAAGTTAATTTGCTTTTTAAAAATTTTGTTTTAGATTTAAGTAATAATATTCTTTTTTCTTTTTTTAAATTAAAATTCTTTTGTTTAAAATAATTTTTAATTTTATTATTATTAATAATTTCAGAAAACTTTTTTCTTTTTAAATTTTTTAAAACTGTATTATTCCTTATTAAAGGTCTATTTATAGTTTTAGATGTTTTTGGTCTAGTAAAATTTAACCCACTTTTATTTCTATTAATATCATAAGTTTTTAAAGAAATAACTTTTTTATTTGAATCAGAATGATTTGAAGAAGAAGTATTATTACTTAGTAATTTTATAGGTGATAAATTTTTATTTCTTGACAAATGATTAATTTCATTTTTAGAATTATTAATATTATTCTTAAAAGTATTATTTAAAGAATTTCTTTCAGTTAAACTAGAAATATGATTAAAATGGTTAATAAAAAGATTATTATTATTATTATTATTATTTGTAAATATTTTACTTGAATCTTTTTTTTCATTTAAAAAAGTAGATTCAATAACTTTTCCAAATATACTATTTTTTTTATGATGTCTATTTTTAAATTTCTCACTAAATAAAATATTTTCATTATTTAAAATATATTTTCTAACATTTTGCTCAGAAAAAATATGAGTTTTTCTACTTGAATTATGTGTACTTGAAAAAGAATTATCTGAATTTGATGTTCCATCTATTGTTTTAAATATTGAATTACGTTTTAAAATTGAATGTTTTTTATTAAATGTCTGAAAAAGTAAATTTTGATTTTTTAAAAGTGAAGTATCAAATGAATTTACTCTTCTTGTAAATGGTTTATTTTCATTTTTTAAATCTTTTATATTTTTAATAGTTAATGATATTGGACTTTTTATTCCAATTTTTAATCCTTGATTAGATGATGATTGTTTATTATTTTCTAGTTTTAATTTCAATTTTTTTGGTGAAGATAATTTTTGTTTGTTTTTTCTATTTTTTATATTTTTCAATAAAAAATTTCGAAGGGCATCTCTAATTAATTATAAAAGAAAATTTACCTATTATCCGATTGCATTATTGATTATTTTTTTATTTTATTTTTTTTAATTTTATAAATTGATTATTTTTATAGGAAATTATATATTTAAATATGATTTAAACATTAAAAAATTTATATTATATATAATATAATATAATTAAATTATTATTAAAAGAAATTATTCATATAAAAAAAACAATATAAATAAATAAAAAAAATTAAATTCATTATTAAAAAAGAATTTTAAATTATTTATAAAAAAATATTTAATTATTTTAAAACCTTATTTTTTTCAATTTTGTTATTATTTTTTTTCAGAAAACTTTTTTATTAAAAAAGGTTCAACTGTATTTAAAACTTGAATAGAATTATCAGTATTTAAACAAGGAGGTTCAGTATCAGTCAATAAATTCATTTCACTAAAATCATTATTATTGATTTTTTTATTTTCAAAATAAGATTTATTAGCATCAATTTTAATATTAATTTTTTTTCTAGGTTTAATTGGATTTTTTTTAGTATAATTAATAGCAGTCATTAAAAAATTATTATTTTGACCAATTGATAAAGAATCATAATTTGAAAAAACTTGACTAACAATATTTTTATTTTTATGCATTGGTCTAATATTATCAATAATAAATTTTATTTGTTGCAAAAGTTCTTCATATTTTTTTGTTGAAGAATTTTCTAATACAATTAAATGATTTACATTTTTATCAATTTTTTTATTTATTTCTTTAATTAATTTATCATATTTTTCAAAATAAGAATTCAAATTTGGAGGAATATTATTATTTGAAACATTAGACATTCTTTTTTTATTTTTAAATGAATATGGACTTATTGGAACTTTCGTTATTAATTGATCATTCATTATTTGTTCTTGTTCTTTTTTTTTTTTTTTTATTTCTTCAATTGTATGAAATGATATTTTATTATTTTCATCAATAAAATCTAATGAAACTAAATTTTTCCTTTCTTTTGGAGTTTTGGGCATTTTTTTTTTAGTATCATTAATTTCTTCTACTTTTTCTTTTTGTTCAATTTTACTTTCTAAGTTAAATACTGAATTTCTCTTTGATGAATTTGTAGTATTATTTCTTTCTTCATATCTATTGTTTTTTTCATCATTTTGAATTTGATAAATATTATAATTTTTATTTTCAAATTTTGGTGTTTGAGTTTCATTTGATACCATTATTACTTCAGCATTAACGCTTTTATTTTTAGTTTTACTTTTAATATTATTATTTATTTTATACTCATTATCTTCATCAATATTAATTAAATTTATTACTAAATCATTATTTTTTTCTTCTTCATAAATATTATCTTCATTTTTACTATCATTTTGTTCACTATTTTCTTCATTATTATTTTCATTAATAATATTTTTATCATTACTAATTTTATTATCATTACTAATATTTTTATTTATTCTAACATTTATATCAATTGAATCATTTTTGAAATTATTATCATTTTTAACATTTTTATCATTTGCATCATTATTATTATTAATATTAATATCTTTTGGAACATTTATATCATCATTAACATTTTTATCATTATTAACTTTTTTAGCATTATTAATACTTTTATCATTTTTTATATTTTTATCAAAATTATTAAGTTTTCTTTTTTGACTAATATTAAACATAGAACGTCTTCTATTTTTTCCAGAATTAAAAACAGCATTAAAATCATTCAATTCATTATTAACATCTTTATCTTTTTGACATTCTCTTTTTCTTCTCATTATTCTTGAAGACATTGGTGAACCTATAATTTCTTCATTATCAAGTTTAATATTATCAAATTCAATATTTTTTAAATTAGCATAATCATCACTTAAATCTTCTTCTTTAGAAGAATCATTTTCTAATTTTTGTTTTTTTCTAAAATCAATTTTTCTTCCTACTTCTTTATATTCTTTCATAGGAACATTTTGACCCATATTTTTTCTAAATCTAACATCTTTAATAAAATCACTTAAAACAGTAAATTTTTGTTTAAGTATTTTATAATCAACTTGACTTTCATTAAATTGTTTAATATTATTATTATATAATTGAGTAAATTTTTCAAACTCTACTTTTAATCTTTCATTAATTTCTTTTTCAAAATCATCTAATTTTTCCCATTTAATTCCTAAATTTTTAGTTTCTTCTATTAATTCATTTGCATATTTTCCATTTTCTAATCTTAAAACATCAATTCTATCATCAGTAATTTTAATTCTATCCATTAATTTATTTTCAACTTCAACAAATCTTTTATTAAAATAATCAATAAATTTATTTTGAATATTATCTATTTGTAAATTAAAACTTGAAACTAAATTTTCAATTTTAGTTTTATATTTTTTTAAATCAATTATATTTTTTTCTTTAAAAGCATTTAAATCCATTAAAGATTTATTACAATATTCTAAAAAATTTCTTACTGTAGGATATTTACATGTATTTCCAATTAAACCAGGAACTAAAATTGAATTATTTATTGTTTGATCCATTTTATATATTGCATTTGATAAATCTCTTTCAATTGTATTTATTTTTGTATCATATACAAACATTGTTTCTTCTGTTTTTTTTTTGAAATTTACTATTTTTGATATTTTTTCTTCATTATCTTTTTGAGTTATTATTGTTTCATATAATTCATCAAATTTATTTGAAAGTAGAATCATTTTTTTTTCTTGAGTTACTAATTTAGAATTTATGTCACTTGTTTTTTCTTCAAATTTTGAATTAAGTTTATTTTCTACTTTTTTTATATCACCTAATACTTCATTTTGAAAAAACATCATATCATTTTTAGTTGCATAATCACTCATTTTTAATTACAGAAAAAAAATGATTTTTTATTATTTATTTTTATTGTTTTTTGATTTTTTGATTTATAAATTTTTTATAAACTGAAATGGGACAAAAACTTATTCAATCAAAAAACACAGCTGATGTAGATTATTTTTTATATAAATATTATTCTAATTTACAATTTGAAAAATTATATAAAAATGGAATTTTATCAAAAACAGCTTTAGTAATAAACAAAACAGAAAAAGCCCCATTAATAATAAAAATATTTTTTACAATAAATTATGAAGAAAATGATAAAATAGTATTTAACAATTGCATTGAACAATTATTACAATATAATAAAATAATAGAAGATAAAAAAATATTAAATTATACACCAATAATAAAAATAGAAAAAAATGAAAAAGCAGGATTAATAATAAGACAATACTTTGGTTATAATTTAAGAGAAAGAATGTATCAAATGCCATATTTAACAAAAATAGAAAAATTATGGATAATATATCAATTATTATTTTCATTAAATGAATTGCATTCAAATGGAATAATACATGGAGATTTAAAAATGGAAAATATATTATTAACATCATATAATTCTTTATTTCTAACTGATATTTCACCTTATAAACCAGCTCATTTAGAAATAGATAATATTATTGTGTATACTTATTTTTTTGGTTCTGTTAATAAATCTTGTTATTTATCTCCTGAAAGAATTTTAAATAGAGATGAATATAATGAAAATAAAAATAATGAAGATTTTAATAATCTTACTTATTCAATGGATATTTTTAGTGTCGGAATTATTATTTGTGAATTATTAACTGAAATTCAACCTTTTTTTTTATTGAATCAATTATGGGAATTTAAATATGGAAAAATTGATATTAATGATAAATTATCTAATATAAATGATGAAAAATTAAAAGATTTGTTATTAAAAATGTTAGAAATTGATCCTTTTAAAAGAATAAATTCAAAAGATGCTTTAAATTATTTTATTGATAATATTTGTCCTATTTTTATAAATGGATTTCAAAATTATTTTAATACTGTTATAACTAAAACTTGTTATTGGAAACCTGATATGATTATTGGTTTTTTTTATAGATATTGGGAATCAATTTGGAAATTAATTTTTGGTTTAAATGAGAAAATTCCATTAATTGAAGAATGTTTAAATTTTTTTATAATAAATAAACTATATTTATATGAATCAACTTTTGATATTCAAAAATTTTTTGAGAGAGATAAAAATTTAAAAATTGTTTTAGATCTTAAAGAAAATAAAATTATTGATGATAATAATATAAATGATAAAATTATTAATAATGAATATAGTAAAGACTGTATTTTATTATTATTTGATTATATTGTAGAAGCAATGCGAGATGTAAAATATGAAAGTTCAAATTGGGTAAGTTTAGAAATGATAAAATGTATTTTAAAAAAAGTACCTGATCATATTACATTATTTAGAATAATTCCTTATATTGTTGATAATTTACAAAGAAAAGATCTTTTCACAAAATTAAAAAGTCTACATATTATTATTGATTCTCTTTTAAAAATTGATTATACTAATTTAGAACTCCCTAAAGAAGAATATTATTATTTCCATGGATATATTTTTCTTTATATAATTAAAGCAATTAAGAATAATTATAGAAATAATAAATTGTTAATTTATTTTATAAATTTAATAGGAGATATAATTGATATAGAAAATAAATTCTTAAATGTAATGATGAAATCAAAATTAAAATATTTAAATAAAGAATTAAATAAAACAGAAAATATAAAAATTGAAGAAAAGAATGGAAGAATTAATAAAGAAAAGGAAAAAGAACTTTTAAAACTTAAACAAAAGAAAGAAGAAGAAAAAGCAAAAATATTTAAAGATTTTCATAAATTACATCAAGAATTTAAAAATTCTTTATTTTCTTTAATAAGATCAATTTTAAGATCAAACATAGAAGATGATGTCTTAATTGAAATATTCAATAATTTACCAAAAATTTTAAAATTATATAATGGAAAAGAATTAGATGAATTTAAAAGACAAACTTTATCTTATATTAATTCAAGAAATACAAGAATTCAAACTGCAATATTAAAAAATTTACCTTTAATGACATCATTTTCTAAAAAGGATTTTGAAAATATTTTCCTTCCTTGTCTTGAATTAATATTTAATGATAATGATGAAATAAAAATATTAGAAGGATTTAATTTAATTAATAAATTACTAGAAAAAGATTTTATTGGAATTCAAAATTTAATTGAAGCATTAGAAACTTATTTTAGATTTATTTTACATCCTAATATTTTAATTAGAAAAAAAGCTTTAATATTTGCAAAACTTCTTTTTAATAAAAATAAAACATATAATTTAATAAAATATTATAACAAATTTCTATGTTTTGAAAAAACAATATTTAATATAAATGATGAAGTAATTGAAAAATATCATAAGAAAAGTTTATCAAGGATTTTATGTCAAATTGAAGAAAAATTTGATTGTTCTAAGTTGAACATAAATGAAAGTAAAGAATATATTAAAGATTTAAATGAAATGATTGAATTTTTTCAAGGGAGAAATATAGATTTTTTTCCAACAACAAATGATGAAGTTGAAACCAAAAAACCACTTTTAATAGAAAAATCACTAATATGTTCTTTTTTTGATATTATTAATAATTTCTTAAAATTAAAAACAAAAAGTACAACTGAAGCAGATTTATTAACATTATTTTATCCAATTTCAGATTCAAGAAATCAATTAAAATTAAAAAAATATCATTCAAATAATGAAATAACTTTTAAAGGATATGATGATTTTTATAATATTTTATATTGGTTTTATTTTAGAATATTTTATTTATTAAAAGTTTTGAATATTCCATTTTCTGGATTTACACAAGAATATTTTAATAAAGATAATCAAGAAGTTAAAGAAGAAGAATTAATTATTCAAAAGACAAAACATAAAAATTTTCCAAATTGGAGACCACAAGGTCAATTATTAACTACAATATATAATAAATCAACTAATCCAATTGTTAAAATATTTCCTATTGATAATTCTAAATTTTTATCAATTGATAATAAAGGAAAAATAGTTTCAAGAGAAATTGAATTTAAATCTGATGATTTTTTTATTAAAAAATGTTTATATTTAACAAATGATGAATATCCAATTAAATATTATTCTACAATATTAAAAATTGGAAAAGATATTATTTTTGCTTCAAATAATTCTTTATATTTATTTGAATTTAAAAAAAAAACAATAGAAAAAATATATTCAATTGAAGAAAATGAATATATTACCTTATGTCAAATAACAAAATTAAATTTAACACAAATTAATTTTTTATTTACTGATACAAAATTGAGAATTCATTTATTTGATTTAAAAAATAAAAAAGCTAATTTTATATTTAAAATTCCTTTAGAAAAAGGATTTATTTATTCTAGTTCTGAAAATGTAAGTGATGAAAATGAATTTTTATTTGGAACATCTGATGGATTAATTTTAAATCTTTCACTTAAATTAAATTCAATAACTCATATTTATGAATTTGAAAATAAGAGACCAATTTTAGGAATTAGTAATTTTAAACCTAATATTAATTCAATTCTTGAAATAAATAATAATAATTATTATATTGTTAATTTTGGAAATGAAAATCATGATATAAAGATATTGAATTTAAATAGTTTAGATTATGAAATAATTATGAGTGTTTCTAAAAATTTAATTGATGATAGAAATGAAATTGAATATTCAACTTTAACAAAAAGTCTTTTTGAAGATATTTCACTTTTGAATTTAGGGAAATATTATTTTGAAAAATTATCAAATGATAAAGAAATTGATTCAGAGAATAAATTTTTTTATTATAATTCTATACTTAAGAAAAATAGATTTATACAAGCAAATACTTTATTAGATTACTTTAATGAAGTAAATATAAATAATAGATATAATAACATAAAATCAATATATAAATATAGTTCAAATATTCAAAAAATATTTTCCCCATCATATGAATTATTAGATAATAATTATTATAATACAAATTTTATAATAAGTGCTTGTAATGATCAAACAATTCGTTATTGGGATATTTCAAAAACTTCTTTAAAAGAAAAAAAATCATATATTATAAATGCTCCAAATGATTTAGTTAATTGTTATTATAGTCAAAGTTATTTTAATAAAAGTTTATTTTTAATTCAATCAAATGAATATTATGGTGTTTCTTTTAATAATATTCCTGAATATAATTATTATGGAGAATATCAATTTTTTAATAATGCAAATATTACTGATTTAAAAAATGGAAAATTAAATTATGGAAAAAGAATAGTTGAAGCTTCACATCAAAATATTATTACTGATATTCAATATATGGAATTAAATCAATCTTTAGATAATGAAAATGATTTTCCTTTTATATTACTTACTTCTTCTTGGGATGGTACTATTAAAATTTGGAAATAATATTGTATTATTTATTTAATTTTATAATTATAAGAATTTGAATTATTTAATAATTTTTTATATAATAAAAAAAATTTTTATTAAAAAGTGAATTATTATTAATAAATATTCAAAAAAAAAAAATCAATAATTTAAAGTAATTGAATTAAGCCATCCAGATGATAATTTAGGTCTAATTTTTTGATCTGAATTTGTATTAAATGAATTTAATTCAGATTTAAATTTATCAACAATTGGATCATTATCAGATAATATTTCTTCATTTTGAATAATAATACTATTATTTTTTTTCTTTTTCTTTTTTTTATTTTTTTTCTTTGATTTATTATTATTATTATCAGTATCATGAACATTCATAATAGAAACTAATAATTCATCAATAGATATTTTTTTTCCATTATTATTATTAATATTCTCATCATTATTCTCATTTATATTAGTTTGAATTTCTTCATCTTTAGTAAAAATTTTATCAATATAATTATTTTTAATATCATTATCTTTATTAATATATTTATTTTCTTTTTTATCATCTTCACTTTTATAATTATTATCTTTAATTTCTTCATTTTTATCATTTTTTTCATTAATTAACTTTTCATCAATTTTTTTTTCTTTTTCTTCTTTATTTTCTTGTTTAATTGGTTCTGGTGGTCTAATTCCATTATAAGTTTCTTTTAAACTAATTATTGGAATTGGTGAAGGTAAAGGAAATCTTATTTTAGGTTTTATTTCTAAATTATATGAAGAATTTAAATTATGAAAATCAAAGAGTTTACTTTTTAAATTTATTATATAAGATGATAAATAAATTTTTTCTTCTATTATCCAAGAAATATTTAATAATTCTCCTATTTTTTTTTTTATTGGAATTTTTATTGAGAATAATATGTTAATTATTCCTTGTAATATATTTTTTATTTTTTTATCTAAATTTTCATTTAAAAATATTGGACTGAATTTACAATTTATTTGATGTATTCTAAATATAAAATCCCAAAATAAATCTGTGAATAATTCTATTAAAGTAAAATCAATATCAACTTCTTTTTTTATTTTATCAAATATTAAATTAAAATTTTTTTCTATATTTTCACAAATATTTCTCATTTCATTATATTTATTGTATATTATTAAAAAAATTTCTGAATCTATAGAATTATTATTATCATTTTCAAATGGCTTTAAATTTGCAATATTAATTGCCCAATCTAATATTAGATTCATTATTGAAGTTATTAAACTTTTAAAAACAAATATTTCTAAATTAGTAAATCTTTCTTTTAATTCATTTAATTTATTATAATCTGATTCATTCATATTATTACTAAATGTTTTTACAATGATTAAATTAATATTTGTATAAATTTCAATTTGGATATTTGATTCATTATTATTTTTACTATAATTTAATTCTCTTTTTTCAAAATTTTTAATATTTAGCATTGTATTATCTTTATTAAATGAAATTAATGATTTAATAATAATTGTTCCTTTTTTTGAAAATAAATTTGATTCTACTTCATTATTTAAAGGAATTTGTTCATTTAATGGATAATCTGAATGATGATCCATAATTAAATTTTGGAAATTTTTTATTTCATCAATAGCTCTTAATTTTTCTTGAAAATTATTATCATTTAAAATTAATTCATTTGCTGATATATAAAATGGTTCTAATGTTAATTGTTTTTTATCTATTTTATCATTTTTTTCTTTTTTTACAGCAAAAAATTTTTTTCCAATTTTTTCTTCAAATGACATTATATTAATTTAATTTATTATTTTTAATATAAAAAAAAGAAAAATAAAAAAAACTTACGAAACAATAAAAAAAAAAAATAAAATTTAAAAAAATTCAAATAAAAATTAAAATAATCTGTCATAAATATATAAAAAATAATAAAAATAAATTATAAGATGCCAAACAAAATAACAAAAAAAAGAAATTAAAAATTCAAATAAAATTTACCCATCTGAATATTTATAAAGGGTAGCATACTTATTCCCAAGAGCAAGTAATTCTTTATGATTACCTTTCTCAACAATTCTTCCAGCTTCTAAAACAAAAATAATATCAGAATCTTCAATAGTACTTAATCTATGAGCAACTGCAATAGAAGTTCTATCTTTTTGTAATACATTAATACTTTTTTGTACTTCAATTTCGCTTTCTTTATCAAGTGCACTTGTTGCTTCATCTAATAATAATATTACTGGATTTTTTAAAAATGCTCTTGCTATTGCTAAACGTTGTTTTTCTCCTCCTGAAACAGGATCTTCTTTTGTTCCCATTTCCTTATCATTGAAAAATTTTTCAATTTTAGCATTTTTTGCTGCTTCAAAAACTTCATCTTTTGTAGCATCGAGTCTACCATATAAAATATTTTCGTAAACACTTCTTTTGAAAAGAACTGGTTCTTGACTTACTAAACCAATTTTTTGTCTTAATTCAAATAAGTTATAATCTCTTATATCTACATCATCTATTAATACTTGACCTTCTTGTATATCATAGAATCTTTCTATTAATTGAATTATTGTACTTTTACCACATCCTGAATAACCTACTAATGCTGCTGATTGACCTTTTTCTATTACTAAAGATACATTTTTTAATATTTTTTGATCTGGTTTTGTTGGATATGCAAATGTTACGTTTTTTAATTCAATTTTACCTTGAATGTTTTTTGCTGATTTTTTACATTCTTGTGCATTTTCAAATGGATTTATTTCTGTTTCTGTATCGAGAGTATTATAAATTGATATAAAAGCTTTTTTAGCTTTTGAATAATCAGCAACTCCATTTAATCCTTGTGATACACCATTTGTTGTCATTGATACTACATTCATACATATATTCATAGTATTAAAATCTAAAGAACCTTTTTTAATAAAGTATCCTGCATAATGAAATACTGTTCCATTACTTGCATACATTGCAAAAGCTCCTAAACCAAGGAATAATCCTTTAATAAATGAATCTCTAACGAAAGTTGCAGTTCCTTCTGATAAAATATTAAGATACATATCAACTGCAGCTTTCTGGAAATTAAAGGAAAATATTGTTTTTGTATTTATAACACATTCTGATAAAACACTACCTGCTTCAACATCAATTTTCTTATCAATATCACGACCACCTCTTCTTGCTTTTTGAGTAATAACTTGAGCAGTGACAATAAAAGGTAAAAATGCTAAAGCAATAAGTGTAATTTTATAATCATAATAAAATCCCATAGTAAGACCAACAATAATAACACCAGTACATTGAAAAATATCACCAACAATACTTAAAACTAGAGAATTTAATTGAGTAGTATCAATAGATAATTTAGTAAGTAATGCACCTGGTGAATTAGTATCAATATCAAAGTAACCTAAATGTAATTGAAGATATTTTTCAATGACTTGTTTTCTTGTTTTTGTAGTTATTATACTACCAATGGTTTCAAATTTCCATATTTTAAGAAATATTGCTAATCCATTACCAACTGCAACACAAAGGAACATCATTGCAAAAAATAAACCATCTTTTTTAACTTCGTCTCCATCAAGTTGAGAAAGAGCATTTACTGATTTTGAAAGAACAAAACCAGAAATAGGCATAATACCACCTGCAAATAATGCACCAAGCATACCAAGAAAAACATCACATTTATGATCACTTAATAAAGCAAATAATTTTCCTCTTTCAATTTTTACTTCTTTTTTCTCATTTTCTATTTCTTTTAATTGATCTTCAGGTTCTAACATTAAAGATGAGTATCTTTCACTAACATTCATTGATGCTAATCTTCTTAATGAACTTCTTCTTCTTTCAAATCTACTTATTTTATTTTCTTCTTTTGATTCTAATTCATCTTGAGCAAGTTGAGATTTTACTAAACCAGCATAATAACCATTTTTACTTAATAATTCTTGATGAGTACCTTTTTCACATACTTTCCCATCTTTAAGTGCATATATTAAATCTGCATTTTTAATTGTACTTAATCTATGTGCTATTATAATTGTAGTTACATTCTTTTGACTTATATTATCTAAAGCAGCTTGTACTTCTTTTTCACTTTTATTATCAAGTGCTGATGTTGCTTCATCTAATATTAATATTTTAGGTTTTGCTAAAATAGCTCTTGCTATAGCAATACGTTGTTTTTGTCCTCCTGATAATTTACTTCCTTTAATACCAACAACATATTCATATTTATCATCATTTTTTTCAATAAATTCTTTAGCATGAGCATCTTCACAAGCTTCTTTCATTAAAGAATCAACATCACCTAATTCTTTAATAGTTTCTTCTCTTCCAAATATTAAATTATCTTTTATAGATCTATTAAATAAAACTGGTTCTTGTTGTACATAACCAATTAAACTTCTTAAATATTCAATATCATATTTATTTACATTTTCACCATCAATTAATACTTCTCCAGAATCAGGTTCATATAATCTTTCAATTAAATTAACTGATGTACTTTTACCACATCCACTTTCACCTACTATAGCAACTTTTTGTCCTGGTTCACATTCTAAACTCAATCCATCAAGTATTTTCCTTTTATTAACATCACTTGGATAAGTAAAAATAACATCTTTAAATTCAATTTTACCTTTAACTTGATTTCTATCTGGTTTATATGTTGAATTATCAAGTTTTATTTGTGGTTCTCTTTCATATAAAGTAAAATAATCACTGGAAGCAACAGTAGCTTCTTGAACAATTTTAATATTAGGTGAAATAGCACCAAAAGACATAATAGCCATTAAAGTAGAGAAAATAACAGTAAGAACATCACCAGATGAAAATTCCTTTCCTTTAGTACTATTATATTCATGATTAGCAATAAGAATTCTAGCATATAAAATCGCAACAACAAAAGTAAAATTAATAAAAAATAAAACAAAAGCAATACTAATTCCAAGTTTATAAGCTTTTTCTCTATCATAAGCATGTACTTTATCAATTAAATCACCAAATCTCTTAATTTCATAATCAAAATTAACAAAAGAAGCAACAGTTTTAATATTATATAACATTTCCTCAGCAACACCTCCAGCAATTTCATAAGTAGTTCTAGCACCAATCATAGTTTTCTTAAGTGTTTTCATCATATAAACAATACATAACATAATAGCAGGTGATACAGCTAACATAACAAGAGTTAATTTCCAACTAGTAGTAAAAGCAACAACAATTCCACCAATTAACTGTGAAATCATTTGTAAAATTAAACCAAATTTTTCTCCAACTCCTAATTCAATTTGTTCAAGTTGTGCTTGAACTTTAGTAGCAAATTCATATGCATTATTAGCATCAAACCATCCTTGTTCTTGTTTTAATATAGTAGCAAAATATTTTTCTTTTAAATGATGCATTTGTCTCAAACCAACATATTGCCACATAAAATTAGCTAAAAAATAAGCAAAAAACATACCAACACCAATAAATATTAATTTTCTAACCATTTTATCAATAGTATCCATAAAATTATCTAAAAATGCTCCAATTTCTGATTCATCCATAACTTGATCTGCTGTTTGAGTTGCTGAAAAATCATTAATTAAATCACCAAATAAATATGCCATTAATGGTCCTGCTATTCCACTTCCAAGTGAACCTATTATTCCAAATATCATTAATATTATTTCACATTTGTAACTTAAGTGACAATATAATTTTATTATTGATACACTTCTTTGTTTAAACATTAAATTACGCTTTGCTGATAATTTGTTCTCTTGATCTTCTTCTTCTTTTTCTTCTTTTGTTTTATTTTCGGTTTTTTCTTTTTTTTCGTTTGAGTTTTCTGAATCTTTTTTATTTTCTGTTGATGATTCGTTTTTGTTTTCGTTTAAATTTAGAATTTCGTTTTCTTTTTCATTTTCGTTTTTTAGTTCTATACTCATTTTTTATATTTTTTTTCTTTTTTATATGAATAACTTTTTTTATTTGTTGATTTATATTATATTTTTTAAGATGATTTAATTGATGATATCATTATTTTATTTTATTTATAATCTATATCTATTTTTTTTTAAATTTTTTTATGTTTTTAAAAAAAAGAATTTGAATTTTTTTTTTTTTTGTTTTTTTTTTGTCAAAAATTTTAATTTTCATATTATTTTTTTTAAAAACAGAAGATGTAAAATACAAGGTTTATAAATAAATAAAATAAAAATTTAAATTAAATTCTTAAAATTAAAAATATATTATTTTCAATTTAATTAAAATATTAAAATTATTTTTTAAATAAAATCATCTAAATCAATATCTCTATCTTTAGGAGCAGATATTAAACTTTCATATTCAGGTCCTAATTTATTATCAATATGTTCATCTCTAATTTTAATTTTAAAAAATGACAAATCCGAAAATTCTTTATTTGTTCTTTTTTTATCAAAATATTCTTCTTTAAACAAAATTTCATTTTCTTTCATATAATTAATCAAAGGAATTTCAATAAAAATTAAAAGACTAACAATAATACATTTCATATTTTCTGTAAAAGTAAGTTTTTCAATTCTCAAAAGATCATTTCCAACTTGAACCAAAAAAATTTGTATTCCAATAATAATTCCTTGAATAACAATAAAAACAAAATGTTGATATAAATTTTTAATTTGATAAAAAACACTTTCTTCATATAATTTACTAACAATAGCATTAAAAACTAAAACATAAACAACAGTATTAAAAATAATAGTATTCAATTTATCAACATTTGAAATTTGAATAATAATAAAATAAATAACTAATTGAATAATACTTTGAATGCAAATTTTAATAAATAAATTTTTAGAAATTAATTTTTGATTAGAAGAATATAAAGAAGGTGATTTTTTTAATAAAATTTTTTCCTGTGGAATTCCACTAGAAAGTGCAATAGATTGAAAAGTATCAATAATTAAATTTAAATACAAAATTTTATTATGATACAATTGAATATTAACAATAGGAGAACAAGTAAAAATAATCATAATAACAAAAGAAAAAATAAAACTTAATTGAAATTGTAAAAATTTTCTAACACAATCAAAAATATTTCTACCATAAACAATAGTAGTAATAATAGAATTAAAATTATTATCTTGTAAAATAATATCACTTGATTCATTTGAAATATCATTTGAATTTTTACCTAAAACAATAGCAACATGAGAAGCTTTCATTGGAATTGAATCAGAAATTCCTTCTCCTGTAACTGCGATATATTGATTTTTTTCTCTTAATAAAGATATTAATATAAATTTATCTTTTCCTGATGCGTTTGCAATTACGTGACTTTCATTTATTGATTCTACAAATGATTCTAAATTTACTATATTAAATGTAAATGTATTTTCTTCTTCATTGTAATTTATTCCTATGTGATTTTTTAAGTCTTCTGAATTTATTATATTTTTTGATGTTATAAATTTTTTTTTTATTACTTCAGTTTTATTTTTTTTAATTTCAGGATTTATTTCATTAAAATTGTAATTATTTATATTTGATAATTTTTTTTCTTCAACTTCATTGTAGTTTAAATCAAATTTTCTTTTGTTTAAATTTAAATATGATTCTGTAAATGTATCTTTTTGAAATTTTTTATCTTCTGATAAGAATTCTAATATATTTTTTTTAGAACTTTTTATTGAAGGTGATATAATTATATCATTATCTAAATCAGTTTTTTCAATTAATCCTATTTTTTTTGCTATAAATTTAGCATTTTCAATTCCTAAAGAAGTAACTAATTTAATATCAATTCCAGCATTTTTTATAGTACGAATAGAATTTTCAATATTATCTTTAATTTCATCTTTTAATCCTAATAAAGCAATAAAAGTTAAATTATTCATAAATTTATCTAAAATAGAATTAGCAACTAAATTATTATTTTTTTGAATAAAATCATTATATTCATTAATAGGGATATCTCTATAACATAAAATAAGAGGATAAGTAAAATTACCATACATAGCACCAATTTTCATTTTAATTTTATCATAATAATCCTTATTAAAATCACCTAAAATTTGTCCTGGTTGAATATACATTGTAATATAATCTAAAAGTGTTTCTGGAGTACCTTTTAAATATAATCTTACATATTCCCATTTATCATCCATTTTAATTACTGTATATGATAATTTACTTTCTGATAAATATGGTGATGAACTTATTATTGGTCTTACTAATGAATTTCTATAATTACGATAATTAACATCTAAACTAAATAAATATCTTATTAAACAACATTCTATATTATTTCCAAAATATCTTACTTCATTATGTAATTGTGCTGAAAATGCTATTGAATTTACTGAGATACTTTCTGTAAAGAATGAAAACATTTCATTACTTACTAATTGTTTTAAATCTAATAAATTATCTTTATCAACTTGTGAATCTTCTAAAAATATTGTTTCTATTCTCATTTTATTTTCTGTTAAAATACCATAATAATCTGTAAATAAATTATCTAATCCTGCCATATATTCATATGCACTTGCATTTTTAACTATTGTTTTTTCTTTTAGTAATTTTAATATTGAAAATGTTAAAGGAAGTGAAAAACTTAATTCAACTCCACTAGGAATTATTAAACATAATATAATTAAGAAATAAAAAGTACAATCAATTAAAATAAATATAAAATTTATTTCATTAGTATATATTGTATCATATGATTTATTGTTATATAAACTATATGCATATAATAAGGTTATTATAAATGATATTACAATACCACAATATGTTGTAATTTGATAAATATATTCTAATTTTTTTTGAATTGGTGTAGAATGAATTTCAGAATTACTTTTTTTTTCAAATGTTTCTATTGTTTTTTTTCCTTTATTTTCTAAAATAGTATAATTTTCATATAATAAAGATTCATTTAATGAATATTTATTATTATCATCAACATTTTCAATATTATTAATTTTTAAAGTATCCTTCTGTGCAATTTTATTACTTCTCTTTATTAAATTTTCATAACATTCAACATTTAAAACTAAAAGATAACCATAACCTTTAATAATTTTAGTTCCATGAAGTAAAATAGGAAAACTATAAATATTATCATCACTAATATAATTTAAATTTTTAAATTTTTTAAATCTACCATTTTTAGTTTCAATACTTAAAGCACTTGTTCTAATAATAATACCATCAACAACAGTAATATCTCCACTTGTAATAATAACAATATCACCAACTAAAAGTTCAGATCTACTAATAATTTTTTCTTCTTTATTTCTTAAAACTCTAACATCATTTTTTTTAATTTTATGTTTAAAATTATATAAAAGTCTTTCAATTAAATAAGTAGTAAAAGCAGTTGAAAAACCAATAATAAAAAATATTAAATATAAAGATGCATAATCAAAAACTTCTGGATTAAGATAAATTTGATCAATTATCATTCTAATTGTTGCTAATATTGCAATAAATAAAAAAACTTTTCTTGAAAAAAAATCACAAAAACATTTTATAAAACTTTTATATTCTTGACTATTTAAAGAAGGATCAAATGAACCAAAAATTTTTTTTCTAAGAAGATATGATTTTGATTGATTTTTTGGATTATCACTATTGAAATAATCATCTGTTGTTAAACCATTATTTGGATTTACTTCTAATTTCTCACATAATGTTTTTATTCCACCTATTTGATCTATTATTTCATATGATTTTAATGATGTTATGTTATCTGGAGATATTATTCCTGAAATTTCTTCTTTTGATATTTCAAATGCTTCTTTTTTATCTAATAATGCATCTAGTTGATCGGAGTTTTCATTCATTGTTTTTTATTATATAATAATTTATTAAATTCAAACAATTTTTTTTTGTTTTATTTTGGAAAAATATTATTGAAGTGAAAAAATTATATAATAAAAATATACTTTTTATAAAGTTTAACTATTTTATTATTTTTTTAATAATATTTAAATTAATATTATTTATAAAGTTTTTTTTTAAATATATATATATACAAATAGTAGTAAGGTTTTATATTAGGAAAAAATTTGAATTAAGTAATAGACTTAATTTATTTAAATATATATTTTTGATTTAACTTTAATTTTTTTATATCTTTATTTAATAATTAATATTATTATCTTTTTATTCAATAAAATAATACATAACTTTTTAATATATATTTAAAATAGTTATTTTCATATAATAAAAATATATGATTAATTTAATCCAAAATATGTTAATTGTTTTTCACATATTATTATTATTATTAAATTAATTTAAAAAAATTAATTAAAATAGTGTTCTTTCTATTATTTAATTAATTAATATTTAATAAAAGTAAAAAAAAACAATCATAAAAAAACAAAAATGGAACAATTAAGCGAAAAAAGTTTTGAACATTTAGCAATCCAAAAAATGATTCATATGGATTTTTCATATTTAATGTCATTAATTTCTTCTTATAAAACATTAAATATGATTCATCCAAATAATCCTTTATATCAATATATTTGTTATTTCACTCCATATAGACCAAAAATAAATGAAAAAGATAAAAAAGTTCTTTTACAATCAAATCAAAATTATGTTTCAATGACAAATGCAATTAGAAATTTGAAAAAAGTTAAAAATTCAAGTAAACCAATATATAAAGATCAAGTAATTCAATTTGATTTAAAATTAAGTAAAGAATTACAAAGATTTCAAAAATTTGAAATTAATTCTAGAAATGAAGGATATAACAAACATGTAACTTTAATTCAAAAACACGTACGTTCATTTTTAAAAAGAATTTCTGTAATTAGAATAATTGATTCAATTATAATTGAAAAATGTCTTCAATGTATAATTAAAATTCAAAGAGAATTTAAAAGATTTAAATGTAGGAGAGATTTTAAAGTTAATCATTTAATTAAAAAAATAATTAATTATAGAAATGAAAAATCTGATTTATTAAAAACTATATTATATACTTATGAAACAAAAATAAATGCAAGAAATAAAATATTAATTAAAGAATTTTTAATCCAAAGACAAGAAAGTGCATCTTTAATTCAAAGAGTTTATAAAAATAGAAAATTTAGAGAATATATTTTAAAACTTATTTATGATGAAAAAAATAAATATACTCTTGTTTATCCTTTATATGCTAAAAAAGTTCAATTGAAAATATTCTTAGATAAAAAAATGAAAGTTTTTAATACATATGATTATGAATTATGTCCTATTAGAAAAGTATTTGTTTTAAATATTAATTCATCTGATTTTCCTCCTGGAAAATATTTTTGTCAATTATTTGTTGATAATTATTTAAGTTCTGATGAAAGATATCCTCAAATTCAAGGTAAAGATGGTAAATTTTATAGTTTAATTGATTTTTATCAAGCTGGAACAAATGATAGTTTTAATAATCTTAATAATAGTATTAATTTAAATTCTTCATATAATAATAATGAAATTAATGAACCTGTTAATTCAAATTATTTATTTAATAATTTCAATAATAACAATAATAATTTCAATAACAATAATAATAATTTCAACAATAATAATTTCAATAATAATTTCAATGATAATAATTTCATTAGCAATAATAATAACTTTAATAATAGTAGTTTTAATAATAGTAATAATAACTTTAATAATAGTAGTTTCATGAATGGAAAAAACTTTAATAATAAAAATGGAATCAATAATAATAATATGATAAATAACTATCAAGCATTTAATAATTTCAATAATGGAAATAATAATAATAATAATTTCTTTAATAATATGAATTATGGTATGAATCAATTTAATAATTATAATATGGGTAATAATGGATATAATTTCAATAATTATAGAAAATATTCCAATAATGATGATAGTTTCTTTTCTCTCCAAAAGAATTTAACAGGTCAAATGAATGAATATAGAAATGTAAAATAGGAAAAATATGAAGAATTTTAGATTAAATAATTCAAATATTTAAACTTAAATTTAAATTATTTAAAATAGTTTAAAATATCTAAGAAAAAATGATTAGTTATTTAAACATTTAAAAAACCAAAAATATTTTATATTTTTATTTTTTTAAATAATAAATTAAATTCTCATATTTATAAATATTAAACTAATAATAATTATAAGTAAAGCAGTAGTATAATAAATTATTGTTATTGAAATTTCTTCTCCAGTTAAAGATGGAACACCTGTTGAATTACTTCCATTATTACCAAACATTTTTATATAAAAATAAAGTAATTAAAAATAAAAAAAAAAGAATATTATAAAAAAATTATATAATAATAATTAATTCATTAAACCAAAAAAATAAAAAAGAACTAAAAACAATAAAATAAAATTATTTAAAAAAAAACGAAAAAAAAAAAATTTTATTTCCTTCTATGAATATAAATAGAAGCAATACCCCAAGACATAACTCTTCTAAATCCATCTTTTAACTCCCAATCTTTATTTAAATTTCCAACTCTTTTAGTAAAAGAAATAATAATAGTTCCACTTTGACATTCTTTATTAGCTTTTTTTCCAATTTTATCCATAATTTCATTACTAAAACAAGTAGAAGCAATTAACATAATAGAAGTATCACTCCATTTTTGTTTTAAAAAATCAGCATTAATAAATTCAACTAAATTTGGTTCTTGTAAATCTGCAAATAAATCTTGATTTTCTTTAATAATTGAATCAATTTTACTTTCATAATCTTTTTTTATATTTTGAGATATTTGAATTAAATTTTCTAAATATTCAATTCCAATACAAGATTTAAAAGGTCTTAATAAAGAAAAACCTAAAACTCCTTTTCCAATTCCAGAACCTAAATCATAAAAATTTCCATCACGAATTGTACTTCCAAATTCATTTATTATATATTGATAAATATATGCAAGTGATCTAAATGTCTATAAATTTTTATTTTTTTTAAAATTTTAATATTTTTTTTATATAATTTTATTTTACTATTTCACCATATGCATATGATGTGTCATTTATTCTTTTATTGTCTCTTTCTTCTTTTGATTTTTCTTTTGCTAATTGTGTACTGTTGTTTGGGTAAAATGAATTAAATATTGATTCTAATCTTTGATACATTTTTGAACTTTCTTCATCTATTGTTATTGGATTGTCTTCTTCTGGGATTATTGGTTCAAAATATTTTTCTGGTTGTAAATTTGTGAAATCGGTTTGCATTTTTTAAAAATTAATTTTTTTTTTTTTTTTTTGGTGTTTTTTTTATTTTTTTTTAAACTATAGTTTTTTTATTGGTTTTTTTAAAATTTTTATAAGAATTTTATTTTTTATTGTTTATTATTAAATGGGTTTATAATTTTTTATATTAATATTTTATTTATATTATAAATAAATTATGCTTTATATTAATTTAGTTAATTACAATTAATAATGGTGACATATCTGTATTTTAATTCGGTTTTTTAGTTAAAATATAATAAAATATTCTATTTTTTATATTTTAAAAATATTTCTCAATTTTAATATGCATAAAAACTTTAAAATAATTAAGATTTTCTTATTCTAAATAAATTTCTAGAAAAAATAAAATATTATATATATAAAATGCAATCCGAGAATCATCATTTCCTCAATGAAAATTTTAATGATAAATACTATTTACCTAGAAAAGTTAGTTATATTAGTAGAAATGATTCAACAGATGAAACAAATTTTACAATTCCAGAAATTAATGAAGTTAAATTTGATTTTCAGATTCCAGACTTTTTTAATGATCAAGCGAAAATTTATTATAACTTTAAAAAATTAAATCCACTTATTCCAGAATGGTATTTGAATCTTAATAAGGAATGTTTTGATTTATCAAATGAAAACTTCGATGATGAATTAATATTTAGTTAAAAACGTAAAAATTGTGAATTAATGTGATATACAAGTTTAGTTTAAGATAGAGTATTTAAATAAGGTATTTATATATTTTATTTTTAAGAACATAATCTTAATATTTAAAGGGTAATTGAATTTGAAAAAAAAATTTTTTTTTTGCAATTTCTTTTTTTATAATATTATTATATTTTAATATAAAAAATATTATATTAAAATAGAAATTTGGACAATTAGATTTAAAGGATATTTTTAGAATGTTTGAATGAACAAAAATATAAATATTTTAATATAGTAATATTTATTCTAAGTAATATTAAAAATTTAGATTTTTGAATTTACTTCAATAAAATGACATTTTTAATTTTATAAATTATAATATTTATAATTTAATATAAAAATCTTATTTAAAAATATTAAAAATCTATAAATAGCAAAAAATAAATTCACCAAAAAAAATACTAAAAAATTATATTAATAAAAACTTATAAGAAATTTCAAAAAAAAAAATATACCTCAAAAAAAAAAATTAATTATTTTTTTCTTCTTTTTCCTTATCTTCCTTTTCTTTAATTTTTTTAAAAATTTCAATATTATTTTTAACATTCTCAGAAAGAAAAATTAACTCAGGAAAAATTTCAGTAAGTGAATTAAAGAAAGGTAAAACAATAAAATTCATAAAACCAATTTGACTTTGTGCTTTAGAAACAGTTAATCTATCACAATTCATAGAAACTTTCAAACCTAATTCTTTTTCTTTATCACCTTGTCTAAAGAATTCAGTAACAACTTTATCAGCCCAAAAAGTATAAATATTAAAAGGTTTAGTAGGATTACTAATGTCACAAGCATGAATTAAAATTTCTAAAAAATCTTGTTGAATTTGAAAAAGTTTTTCATTATCACTTTCAATAATTTTATCTCTATTTTCACCTTTTGAAATATTAAAATTTGATATATTATCTTTAACAAAATTAAATTGTTTATTATGAAAAATCATATCAGTTGCAAGAACACAACCAATCATTCTTTTTCTTATTAAACGATAATTTTCATTATTTATTTCTGAAAAAATATTATATTTTTCATTAGATCTAATTAATTTAAAAGTTTGACTAATATGATAAGCTTCTAATACATCAGTATCATTAGATCTAATTGAAATTGGAGAATTAATATTAATTAAAAATTGATTAGTATATCCTGGATGTTTATAATCATGTACAATACAAGAAATAAAAAAAGAAGCTTCATCTAAAGGATTTAATTTTAAAAAATTTAATAAATTTGCTTTTTTCATATATAACATTGCAGTTTGTGTTACATCAGCAGCATGTAAATCTGTATGATATGGATTTTCTCTATTATATCCTTTTGTTATTGCTTGTAAAAAATTTTCAAATTTATTATAATTAAAATATGAATATAAATTATTTGAATTAAATATGTAACATGATACTACACTTAATGTATTTTCTGCACCGACTTCTTCTTCTAATTTAAATATATTAAATTCTTGAGTTTCTATATTATTTATTGATTCTTCTGAAAATAAAATGTATTTTTCTGGTTCTGTTGGAATTAAATCAATATTTTGAGATTTGTTTTGAGAAAATTTTTTTAATGTTGATAATGATATTGGTTTATTTTGAAGTTTTTCTAAATTATATTCTGCTATTGTGTCTGGTTTTAATTTTATATTTGTATAGTCTGTTAGGAAATTGTATAATGTGTGATATTCTTCATTTTCGTTTTTTAATTCTGTATAGTTTTTTAAGATATTGTTTTTATTTTGATTTTGAGTTTCTGTTGTTTCTTTCTCTAACCAATTTATTATTGTTAATAAGTAGTTTTGATCTAAGAAATTAAGTTTTTTACGAAGTATGTTGAAAAATAATTTTTTTAATTTTTCTTTTTTTATTAAAGCATTTGGATGAAGGTTAAATGTTCTTGAACTTGGATCTGATATATCTTGTTGAAATTTTATTAAATCACTTTCATTAAATATTTCTATAAAAAAATAAATTTAAATTTTACCTGTTAATTTAACTTCTTTCATTATTTATTATTATAAAAATTCAAAAAAATTATATTTAAAAATAATAATTAATATTTCAATTTACTTTATTTAAGATAAAAAAATTGAATATATAATATAATTCAATATTATATAATTTTGGTATTTAAATTTTAAAAAGATATTTTTTATCATTATCAATTTTGGAATTATTTAATCCATAAGGTCAATTTGGATTATAAATTGTATTAAGATATGTATTTTTATAATTTTTAGAAATAATATGATTAAAAGGTTAAAATTTAATAAAATTTTTTAATTATTTTTTGTAGTAAAAATATATATATATAAATTGTGAAAAGGGAATAAATAAAAAATATAAATATATTAATTATTTTTTCTTTTTAAATGGGGATTGGGGATTGGG